>JAEIFR010000620.1:0-280000 GCA_018904105.1 Zaprionus tsacasi | reverse complement strand
TACCCTCCTCGATGGAACATAGTCTAACCCTTCGATAGTTTTTAATTGATTGTTCCCTTGGCATTGTCTTTTTTGGTTTAAGTAAGAAGAAGAAGATCGCGCACATAACACACAGAAGTCGTTGAAGAAAAAAAGACGGAAGTCGTTGAATAACTTAAACAACGATTTTAATTAAATTAAAAGTACTTCACTACATAGTAGGACCATATAGTCTATATTAAATGAACAATGTATTCAAGGTATTTAATTGGTTAAGGATTAATGCTGTATTGGTTAAAATCGCAACGAAAATTAGCCATTATTTGTCGTAAAAGTACATGACAAAAAAAATATTGTGGATAAGAGATAGACATATACCATCACGGACTTTTCTGTAGACCTTTTCAATGTGTACAATACTTAGTACATTATTTTGATAAAACTCGTAGGGTTCAGCCTGCGTTTGCAGTTATATGTTATAAAAGTTCGGTTTTGATGAAACTTTATTATTAAGGACACACTTAGATTTAGATGTGGTAAGCCTGATAGCTATATTTTAAAATGTGACGAAAATTGGCCGACATGACAGCTATACGATATATCAGTCCGATCTGGACCGTTCCGACAGCGTGCAGCAATAAGAAGCTTGTGTGCCAAAAACTGGGGCACTTATTTGCGTTGCAACAGACAGACGGACTGACTGATTGTTCCTATAACATTCTATTGCTGTTATAGGAACAAACGTTTGAGATATTTAAATGGAAAAACTAAGGGCGGGTTACTGAATAACATTTAAAAGTATTGATAATGTGCGGTATTTCCAAAAACATACAAAAACCCTGATTTCAGCGGATTGAGCCTATGGCAGCTATATGTTATAGTGGTTCGATTTTGATACAATTTTGACAGCACATTAAGAACGTAATAAGAATAAGATTTGCCAAATTGCAATATCTTGAAAAACAACAAAAATCGGCCGATAGCTTCTATGACAACTATACGATATATCGGTCCGATCTGGCTCGTTCCGACTTATTTACAGCGTACAGCAATAAGAAGCTTGTGTGCCAAGTTTCATGAAGATAGCTCCAAAACTGAGAGACTAGTTTGCGTTGCAACAGACGGACGGACGGACGGATGGTCGGACGGACAGACGGACATCCATTTTTGGACTCCTCTGTTTATGGTGATTCTTTATATGGTCGGAGATGCCTCCTAAGGTGCGTTGCAAACTTCTGGCTAAAATTAATATACCCTCTGCAAGGGTATAAAACTGCATCAAAATCCATTGCGTAGTTTCAAAGATTTAAGCATACAAAGTGGCAGAGGGACAGATAAAGCGAATCAGCGACTGCGTTGGCTAGGTCACATCGCTCGCATGGAAGAAGACAATCCGGCTCGTAAGATGTTTGATGCGGTGGTAGGCGGAAAGCGAAGGAGAGGACGACCGCGGATACGTTGGCAAGACCAAGTTACTGCAGGCCTGGCAAAACTTGGGGTTGTCGACAGAGGGACAGATAAAGCGAATCAGCGACTGCGTTGGCTAGGTCACATCGCTCGCATGGAAGAAGACAATCCGGCTCGTAAGATGTTTGATGTGGTGGTAGGCGGAAAGCGAAGGAGAGGACGACCGCGGATACGTTGGCAAGACCAAGTTACTGCAGGCCTGGCAAAACTTGGGGTTGTCGACTGGCGAACACGCACGAAAAACACAGGGACGCGTGGAGGAGCCTCATCCATCAGTCAGAGACCCGATAGGCTTGTGAAGCCATATAATAGTAATAGTAATAATTTTGTGATTAAGTATATTGTTTCTGTTGGTTTGTTTTTCTGCCTTTTTCACATTTTAATATTTCATATGTTTCAGTATTTTCGCAATAATTTAACAATTAAAATATAAAATGCGTCTAAATATTTATGTGTATAAAATAAAAAAAAATGTTGTTACCGCAATTTTGTTCAATTTATTATCAAAATAACTAATTAACTTAGTTATAGATATTAAATTTAAAAAATATATCTGTTCATAAACAACATTCTATGTCGGTGTATGTCTTGTATATGTTTGTAAAAATGTTAATATTTTATTATTATTTTGGCTTGTTGTTGGTAAGGGACCATCATGGATGTCATCAAAAAGGCAACCATTCAATTTCTAAGTACTTAATGCCTTTTGTAAGTTTCAAATTTTTTCTCTCGCTCTTTAATTGTTGTATGTATGTATAGATTCCCTAATGTTTTTTCTTTGTTTGGTAAAAATCATACAAAATTCTCATATATGTAAATTTTTCAATTAAGAAGATTGTTTTTTGTAGGTTTGAACAATGTGTGTACGTGCTATGAGGTGGCAGAATAGCTAAGATCACCTATGATCTTTTGTGGCGACTGTAGGTTTTGCTGTTGTGTGGATAGGCTATTTCCACGGGTGATGAAAGCCGCCATATCATTACTTCTTCTATTCAAATTATTATTATTATTAGTTTGGCTAGGTTGAGACTTATTATTAGTGGTCGTTATAGTGGCAGCTCGTCTAAGACGATTATCTGGCATTGGTGGTGATTGTAGAGTGCCCAAAGCCTGGTGCATTGGTGAGAACGATGATGGTCCGCTAGTACTGCCACCAAATGCCCCAGCAATGCTACTGTGGCCACCGCCAGTACCAACAAGATTATTTGATCCAAAGTTACTGCCGCTGCTGCTGCCTATCAGACTCATCGAATGTTCATTAGATAGTAAATTATGTGCAGCCAAATTCATCTCCTCGGGGGTCATGTCCAACGCCTCGCGCATCTCTCGTGCAGCTGTGCCCACAAACTCTGAATCACAATATTTTCCTAAGCCCTCAGCGGCGAGTACCTGAAAGCCAATATGTATAGATATGTTACGAATTTCTAATAATGTGAAATAATTTTCTCACCTCTCCAATCAATGATTCGGCTAAGTTATTCATATCAGATGAAGTTGGTAAACGACGTTGATCGTAAGGACTAGCTGGTGTCGATTGAATCATGCGCTCGGGGCCAGGAATAGCACCATTGGGTTCGTAGACTGAATCATTACAAAGATAAATATACAATAAAGTACATCAAATAACTGTTTTATTGCAAGTAAATTGTATTATATGAATTTGATTAGTATATATACATAAACACAAATAAATATATTTTTTTGTACAACGCTAGATGATCAAATGTTCATTCAAATCTAAGAGGACTCATTACTATCTTTAACTTCACATACAATTTTTTTAGATTACCTTTGACTGCATTTATAAATGGCACTGTGATGTAACGATGCATTTCTTATCGACTTGAAACTCTTTATCAAATGATCATCAAGCATATGTATTTTACATATTTATTTGACTACTTATTTTACAATAAATGTTAGTAAGCATTCATAATACAAGCTTTTAATGTATGTTATGTTCTATGATACAGCCTAATCTAATCGATAATGTACGCTTTTTCTAAACAAAAACAACAAAATACAACTTGTAAGTGAAGCAAGCACATAAGTATATTTATTTCGATGTGTTTTAATGGTACTTGCACTAGCACATAAAAAGCATATGTTTTGGCAGTTTCGTCGATATCATCTAAAGCTATTTTTATCAAGCAATATATGTATGTGTATGTGTAAATGTTTTGAGTATTGACAGGAGTTGTGTGTTTGTGTTTTAGGATATTAGGTATTCAGGATCTGATATACATACATACATATTGTGCATGTATGTATGTCACCCCGAGACAAATATAAAAAGCGACGAGAAGACAACATAAAAACAACAGTGTGTTAAAGGTTTATCATATCAAAAAGTAAAGGTATACAAATAAATGCATATCGTATAATTTTGGTTATTATAGTCATAACTAAAATTTAACATTTTAGATATACATATTATAAGATGTACGCTAGGCACACTTGATATGGATACGCACTTTAGGCCGACCAGCCTATAAAAACATAAAATAAGGGGACAACAACACTGTTAATTTGGATATTTATATAGACACCGATATCAATTAAATTAAGATTGTTGGCAAAAAGTAGTTTCATTATGGTAACCTTTTTCGTTCATTTGATGCGTGTTAAATTATAGTTGTTGTAGTTCAGTTGTTGTAGAAGGTGTTATGTTTAACTCCACGTAGGTTATACCCTATAACTCTTTTAGTTTTTTTACAGTAAATATAAACGTTTCTTAGTGGAAATGATTTGTCAAACAAAATATAAAAAAATTGAAACGAACTAAATAATGAAATAAGAAAACCAAAAAGTAAAAGAGTAACGGTCAGTGCGGTAGAAATATCTTGCACAATTTTAGTATGGTATATTTCGAACTCTCTGAGACTCATCCAGCAAGTATTGCAGTGTTCGAACTCAGCACTCGGTTGTTTTTAAACTCGAATCACTTAAGCTATAATAAAGATATTCATAAAAAAGAGTTATACAAAGACAAATTACTTTAGCAACACAATTTTGCACATAACTTTAGAAAGATACTAAAATATATTTATGATGTTTACTCAAAGATTGCACATATATAAGTTTGGAAATTTGCTGATTAAATATAATATAATCAATATTGCATAGTTTTTCTAAACTCAATTTGTTAGTTTGTAATCAACAAGAGGAGCCTCTCACCACATTTCGATTTGAAGACGGAAACGAGTTGAGTTTGTTATTGGTTATACATATCAACATGGTATAATTTATAAAAATAAATAATTATTTCAAAACAAGTAATAAAAGCTACAGTCGAGTGATTTCGACACTATGATACCCTTCGTCCAGTTTGTAATTCATAATAATTCTCATCATTATATTCTGCACTAATTCTTTTACCACCTATTTTTGACTCTCTTGAAAAACAGACAAACGCGCAAAACGTAATTCTTCGGAAAACCGATGTCGACGTCGAATTCTTACAGCCGCGCGCGGGCTGCTGCTCGTACAATACACTTGTACTGAAAATGTTAACTTAAACAAGTCGGTAAGGCAACAGTCGAGCGCGCACGACAGTAAGATACCCTTCACCCATTTTTATATATCCGTTACAAACGTGTAACTAAACTGATAATATAATATGGCCCTGCCTATTATATATAGGAACCTCCATGCCAAATTTGGTGTCTCTAGCTTTTCTAATAGCTGAGATCTGTTGTCTCATACAGACGGACAGACAGAAAGACAGGCAGACGGACATACGGACAGACAGACGGACATGGCTCAATCGACTTGGCTAGTGATCCTGAGCAAGAATATATATACTTTATGGGGTCTGTTACGCCTCCTTATGCCTGTTACATACATTTGCACAAAGTTAGTATACCCTTTTTTCAATGGTAAAAACTTATGTGGTATACATATACGTAGCATTACATATATTCATAAACATATTTATGAGTATACGAAACAGGATATTATGAATTTTGCCTTTGAAATAGACTTAATTTGCCCATTAAATGAACTATAGGCAGTTTGGTATGTTCAGCTTGCATAATAGCTATCATCCGTAATCTCCAAAAAGACGGACATGGCTCAAGCAACTTGGTCAAGAATACATACATTTTGCCGTCTTTTTCTGTCTGTCACTACATTTGCCCAAAGTTAGCATACCCCTCTTTAATCATTAGACAGCCCCACAATAAAATGTTTGTCATAAACTGGGCATGCGGCATATGCAGTTATATATAATTAGCCTCACAAAACAGACAAATTTTTAAATTCCCCCAAAAAGATATAGAATTGTTATCTGGTCATGAGATATACGATTTCTCAAAAATATTGACCTTCAGAATCCGATTCTTCAATCAAAATCTATCAACCACTTCTAAGTTTCGACCAAAAATAATAACCTTAAATTTGTAAGTTCTTTAGCTCAATAGCTAAAGTAATATTTTTGATCATTCATGGACTAACCCAAAGTCTAAGTGCGATTCTGGATACCGCAAGCACAGATCATGGAAAAAACATTTTTTTGTGGGGCTGGGTTTTTCATGGTCGAAGGGTATAACCTCAAGTCTTTAAATTTTACTATCCATACTAACATTAAAAGGAAATTATGTTCGTGAAGTCTAAATATATTTTTGTTGGTTATTGTTATGTTGAGTGATTACTGTTAAGTTCGTTGTCTGAGATGTTGTACTACAAAGACATAGTATACAAAACATTAGAATAAGAGATGGAAAAGCGGTTCTATACTAGTACGATAAGCCCATCTAGTCTACGATAATTCTCTTATATGTATGTGAATGCTATCTATAAGTTATAATAGACCAAACAAATTGTAAAAAATATATGTATATTGTAAGTGTGCTTAGGATTTTAGAATGCGGACTCATTCTGAAAAATGTTTGAGATTTAAACAAAAAACAAAAAAACATTAAAAAGAAACAATTTTTGTATTACATGAACATTATTATTCTTGACTGTTGTAGTTAAGTTAATTTCTTTTGTTAAAAATTTAAGTTAAATTTTTTTTATATTCAATTATGTGGCATGCCGCAGGCTTAATTTAGAACTCAGAATTGCTTTGTTATTGTTAAGTGGCGACTACGAAAAAATATATATAATAATGAACACAACGCTCCGCTACAAAAGTTATTCGGAAATCGTTTAATCGACAGATTAGTATGCTTCATAATAATGAGAAAAGTATGTATGTGATTAATTGGTGTTGAATAATAAGAGCTACAATTTAGCATCTTAGAAAAAAAAAATATTAAACGTCACAACAAATAAACACAGGTGTTTATGTTTTTGATTTAATTGGGAAATAAAAATATGAAAAAAAAACGATAAAAAGTGTGATTTTGATTGTTTGTTGTTGTTTCTGTAGTTGTTGCAATTGCAGCATTTTTGCTCTTACCATTGTTATATGGATGCAATAAAATACCACGATTGCGGTTGCTGAAATTAATGTTCGGGGATTGAGTAAATTTAATTTCGGCTTTGGTTGGTTTTTTTATAATTACTTTCTTTTTATACTAACCGCGCTAATTATAAGACGCATATAATTGATATATGTATATATACATATAATATATGTACTTTGGCAGATGTTTTAAATATTTATTTTTTATGTTAACATAATTTCTAAAAAAAAAATTGTTGGCCAAGAACTGCCCGGGCTCCTTTTGTCTATTACAAACGTTAAAGGCGCACTAAGTGAAATAAAATGCGATAAAACTGTGACCACAAAAAAAGAGAAGAATAATAACGGAACTCACTAAACAGCAAGCCATAGTAACAAGAAATAATGATAACTAATTATCTGGCAGCTTCAGGTGCGGCTAAATATAAGCCAACTGGCCTTAAAACTTATTTATTTGTCACCCAAGACCCTACTCAGACATACAAGTGTGTTGCTTCACATAATTGTTTCCTTGCAATACTCACTCATAAGATATTGCATTGGCCTCCGGAGTCAAGGTTCCGGCGACAGTCACTGCACCGCCTCCATTCCTGGCCAGCGGCCGCATCGAGATGCTTTCAGTGAATGTGCGCAGCTCGTTGCCGCTACTTGCATATAACTGCTCTTCCTGCAGCTTACCGCCAGCCGACTTGCGCGCCTGCATTATGTGCCGCGTTATGTGATTGACGCCATCGGTCACACTCCGATTCATATTGTCGTATAAATAATCTGTTCCACCTGGATCGACGCTGCCCAGCACAAAGCTACTCCCACCCACGCCCGTAGCTCCTAGCGAAGACCCACCAATGGTAAGTGCGCCGTTGCTCTGTGAGTTTTTAGCGCTGCGCCGAAAAGTACCGTTACCATGGCGACGTATAGACGACCAGACGCTGCCAAAAAGCGTGTGATGACGCTGTAACATATTATAGTAGCAATTTAATATATAAGAAATTGTAGTATGGTTAGTAGTTTGAATATATTGATAGTGATAAGTTAAGGTAAATGAAGTACGACTACAGGTTATTAAGTTACAAAATCAACAGTAGTACTTGAGATATTATAATATTTATACCAGAGAACTGCAACTTGCATGCATGCACAACAAGCCACTTAAAAATGTATAAAATTTTTGCCACTCGATTATCATTTTGCACTGGCCGCACATAGCCCACGCCTCAAGCCGCGTAACCCACTGATGGGAAGAGCCAGAAGTAGCAGGAGACTCTACAAGCAAGAGCCGTAAACGGCAGGAGACGCAACAAACAAGAACGTTTTGGAAAAGAAAACAAGAGCCGTTTTCCGAAGAGACTCTTGCTGCCCTCGGCTCGGTAGGTTCGGCAGTACCGACTCGGTAGGTAGAGACAGCAGCACAAGGGTTCGTGAACGTTCGGTTTTCCCTTTCTGCTAGCGCGTGCCTCGCTTATTTTGTGGAATGGGTAACGGCAACGGAACAAGTAGAAATTGAAATGCATTGCCCTCGGGTTTCTTTTCTATACCTACTTATGCGTCTGTTAATAGAACACAAGTGGAAGGGGTTTTGGTTTTTTGGTTCATGGGTTTTTTTCTTTACCTGCTTATGCGTTTATGAATGTGAAACGAAAAATTGATTATTTTGATTATAATTATTTATTTAAAAAAAATAAGTTATTTGTAATTTAGATGCTTAAAATGTAAAAAGGAACAACTTAAGTTTCATTTTTATAAAATGAGTGTAAAAATAAGAGAAAATAAGGGTCGGGGCATAGAAATTTGTTCGAGAACGTTCGGTTGTCCCAAACGTAACCCCTTCCACTTGTGTTCTATTAACAGACGCATAAGTAGGTATAGAAAAGAAACCCGAGGGCAATGCATTTCAATTTCTACTTGTTCCGTTGCCGTTACCCATTCCACAAAATAAGCGAGGCACGCGCTAGCAGAAAGGGAAAACCGAACGTTCACGAACCCTTGTGCTGCTGTCTCTACCTACCGAGTCGGTACTGCCGAACCTACCGAGCCGAGGGCAGCAAGAGTCTCTTCGGAAAACGGCTCTTGTTTTCTTTTCCAAAACGTTCTTGTTTGTTGCGTCTCCTGCCGTTTACGGCTCTTGCTTGTAGAGTCTCCTGCTACTTCTGGCTCTTCCCATCAGTGGGTTACGCGGCTTGAGGCGTGGGCTATGTGCGGCCAGTGCAAAATGATAATCGAGTGGCAAAAATTTTATACATTTTTAAGTGGTGTAAATGTGTGCATGTTGCAGTTCTCTGATTTATACCCTTCGACCATTGAAAATTGTCAAAAAAGGGTATACTAACTTTGTGCAATGTATGTAACAGGCATAAGAAGGCGTGGCAGACCCCACAAAGTATATATATTCTTGCTCAGGATCACTAGCCGAGTCGATTGAGACATGTCCGTCTGTCTGTCCGTCTGTCCGTCTGTCCGTCCGTCCGTCTGTCCGTCTGTATGAGGGAACAGATCTCAGCTATTAAAAAAGCTAGAGACACCAAATTTGGTATGGAAGTTTCTATATATAATAGGCAGATAAAGTTTATTTTAAATGGTTGATGCCACGCCCACCGCCCCCGCAAATCGATAATTTACGATTATTAAGCAAAGTATTAAACTTAGAAAGTTATGCTTTGGTATGTATAATGCTAAATGTCATATGAACATATTCTCCAAATTACAATCCGATCGGCCCGATAACACAGAAGTTATTCAAGTCAACGTTTTCAGTGCAAAATATACGAGCAGCTGCCAGCCGCTGCTTTAGCAGTTGACGTCGACGTCAACGTCGGGACGTTTCGCTTTAATTATTACGCGCGTCGCTGTCTGAGTGCGAGCGAGTAAGCTATATGTAGTAGAAGTATTTGTGCAGAACTCTCTGTTTAAAATTTTGAGTGTGGTTACACGTTTGTAACAGATTTAGAAAATTGGGAGAAGGGTATCTTACTGTCGAGCTCTCGACTGTAGCCATCCCCACTTGTTTTTTTAGGTAAATCAAATTATTTGTAAAGCGATATTTGATCTTGTAGAAGAGTATGTATTAGAGAACTGCACAAGTGGCACATTTTGCCACTCAACGCATACTCTTAAAAAAAATATGTGGGAGTCTCACTCGCACAAAAATTGCAACTGATCAGTAACTGACACACAAGAAAAGTGTAGGGGCACCTTATGTGTTAGGCAGCGTTTTGCAAAGGACGCATCTTGCACAAGCCTCAGATAGCAGGAGCCTCAAATCGCACAGGCCGCAGATAGCAAGAGCCGCAGCAAGGCAGGAACGTTCGGCAAAAAAGACAAGTAAGGCAGGAACATTTGACAAAAAAATCAAGAAAGCAAGGCTACCTTCGGCTTGCCGAAGGTTTTATACCCTTACAGCGTACACAGCCATATGTAATAGTACTCAGATTTTCATAAAATTGCAACAGGTACCTTCATTAGGCCGATCATTGATCGTTATAAGTTATAAAAGTTCAATTTTGAAGAAACTTTATTATTAAGGACACATTTAGATTTAGATGTGGTAAGCCTGATAGCTATATCTTAAAAAACAACAAAAATCGGCCGATAGCTTCTATGACAGCTATACGATATATCGGTCGATCTGGCTCGTTCCGACTTATTTACAGCGTGCAGCAATAAGAAGCTTGTGTGCCAAGTTTCATGAAGATAGTTCAAAAACTGAGAGACTAGTTTGCGATGCAAGAGACGAACGGACGGACGGACAGACGGACATCGATTTTTCGACTCCTCTGCATTAATATATGTACGTTCTCGAATAAATTTGTGTGCCCTGACCCATGTGCTGCTGTCTCTACCTACCGAGCCTACCGAGCCTTTGGGCATGCATCACTTGTCTTTTTTGCCAAAACGTTGCTGCCTTACTTGTTTTTTTTTTTTGCCAAATGTTTCTTCCTTTCTTGTCTTTTTTGCTGAACGTTTTTTTTTTTTTTTTTTTTTTTTTGGACGTTGAATACAATGAATGTATTAACAAGTGTTCCAACGACACCAAGCCGATGCTTGTTGCGCGCGGAACCCAAACGAAGTCCACCTCCCGCCTAACCGACCGAGAGACACCGTCGCATAACGGACGACACGGAAACGCGGTAAAAATGCCTGCCTTACTTGTTTCTTTGCCCAGCGTCTCTTGCCTTTCTGCGGCTCTTGCCATCTGAGGCCTGTGCGATCTGAGACTCCTGCTTTCTGAGGCTCTTGCTATCTGAGGCTCTTGCTATTAGAGGCTTGTGCGACCTTGAGGCTTGTGCTATCTAGGGCCTGTGCAAAATGAAGATCAAGTGACAAAAATCTCATTTATTTTTGAGTTGCTTGTTGTGCATGCATGCGGTGGAAATAGTAGTTTTAGTAATTCACTGCCACACTCAGTTTACTTACACGATGCATGGGCTCCGGTTCTTCTGCTAACTCGTCCAGGTTGCCTGAGATGGCTCGCTTAAGTGCGGGCGACACCTCGTGCAGGGTACGAAGACCAGCTTGCAGGGTGACCGTATTACTGTCGGTATGACCCTCCTTGCCTTCCTGCTCTTTGCGCTTTTTGAAGCGCCTAAAGTAATCCTGTATTAGATACGTTGCATAGAACTTGCCCACCGTAACCTCATCGTCGTTGCCTGGTGGCGGGACTACCTGATCCAAGAGCTTTGGGTTTGTGCGTTTCCAAATCTGCTTAATTGTTGCACGTAATTCTGCATTGGCATCGTCAATATTACCCTCTGTTTTAATGCTCAGCGAAGTGCGCACCACAGCAAACAAAGTGGCATTAAATAGTACCGTTCCATCGGAGTTGAGAGGCATATTCATTGAGACTAAGCGTTTACAGGCCATGCGATGAGGACAGAGCTTTCCAAAGCCTAGGGGCGGTGATATCTTACGCAGCAAAGTTACCACATCCAGATGCTTAATGCGACCTTTGGCATCGGGATCATACTCGCTCCACAGTCGAATAAATTCATCTAAATGATGGGGTCCAAGAATAGACCAATCACGTGTAAGGTAATCAAAATTATCCATAATGACCGCCACAAATAAATTAATAATCTATAATCAAGAACGCGATTTACAATTGTTTGGAAATTAACAAAAAAAAGTCTCTACCAAAAAGGAGCACAGCACGTAGAAGGATATGAAGTAGGGATAGGCAATGGAGGACCCACAAGAAGATTCAGAATTGCGTGCATCAGATTTGTTATCACAACGCACTTCTGGTTGTGCCGAACAGGCCATCATTATTTCCTGCCAAGCCTCGCCAGTAGCTGAGCGAAAAAGCACAAGGACTGCCTGCTGAAAAGATTGGAAATTGTTATTGCGCGTTATCGCTCCACCGTTGTCCAGCGCAATTTTGCCAAAGACCTAAAATATTCCAGCCATTTTAATAATTATTTTTGGGAATATATTATCTATGCTTTATTTTCTTGCCTGCATTCCAACAACAGCGTAGATGAAGAAAAGTAATACGATAAGCAGAGCGACATAAGGCAGTGCTTGAAATGATTTAATAAAAGTCCAAAGCAGTGTTCGTATACCCTCCCCCTTGCTAAGTAACTTGACAAGTCGCATGACTCGAAAAAGCCTAAAAAAGTTAATGGAAATTAAGTTTGAGCCGGCCTGAAAAAAACATTAAACCTTTTAAGAAATTAAGAATGAAATCGATTTAAGCTGAAACATACCGCCTTTACTTTTGGCTTACAGCCTTGAACTATGTCGCAAGTGGATTGTGATGTATCTTTACTCTGTAAAATCAAAGAATATCAGTTAATAGTTGAGTTAAAACTAGTCGGTTAGGCTATAGTCAAGCAAACCTGACAGTAAGATACCCTTCGTCTAACTCTTATAATCTGTTACGAATATATACCAGACTTATAATTTTAATCAGAAAATTCAGCACAAACACTTCAGCACTTATTGCTTACACGCTTTCACTTGTGGCGTGTACTAATGCAGGTAGCTCGCAGGTTGCTACTGGCACTTTAAACTGAAAACGTTAATTTGAATAATGTTAAAATACATGAGAAAATATATATCGCATGAGCAGATCAAAATTCGATACGTTTTTAGGAGAATTTCTGCAACTTTTAATTTTGTAGGTCAGTTAAATCCAGGCGTGATGGCGAAATTCCGACTACTGATTTGGATTCATCGGCCCAAAATACATATTATTATATGCATAGAAGTTATTCAAGTCAACGTTTTCAGTACAAATGATTGGTACGAGGAGCAGCCTGCGCTCTGCTATGAGCAGTTGACGCCGACTTCGACGTTGCATCGTGTCGCTTTACTCTTTACGCGCGTCGCTGTGTGAGTGCGAGCGAGTAAGCTATATATAGTATAAGTATTTGTTAAAAATTCTCTGTTTGAAAATTGGGAGAAGGGTATCTTACTGTCGAGCGCTCGACTGTAGCCTTACCCACTTGTTTCAATATATGTACATTTGTGTAGTTATATAAAAATAAACCGAAAATCCATGGCCTCTTACTGTCACCACGTGATTGTAGCATTTCCGACTAGTTTATTTTAATATTATTCATAAAAGTGGTTCTGAATTTATTGTGTTATTATACAGTGTTTAACTTACCTTTATTTCAGAATAAACTATATCTATAAAGCTGCCTAGGACAATGATGAAATCGAATACGTTCCATGCATCGCCAAAATAATTCTACAATGAAAATAAGTACAATTGCGATAAGAATTTATATTTAGTATTAAGTAGACATACCTTAAATCGAAACGCAGCTAATTTGAAAACAAATTCAAGTGCGAACACAGCCGTGAATATCATATTAAGTGCATCGAGTAGATCTGTATACCATACAGGTTGCTGATAGAATTTCATGGCCAGTGTTACCGTATTTATCATAATCAATATGAATATCGTATACTCAAAAGACGATGAAGTAACAAACCACCAGACTTTATATTGAATACCGTGTTTAGGTATATAACGTCGAACTGGCTTCGCCTTCAAAGCAAACTCAATGCAGTTACGCTGATTTTTATCCAGATCACAATTCTTGTACTCCTGTTCACCCTCATTTTGGAAAGTCACAATAACAAAACCGACAAATATGTTGACCATAAAGAAGGCAATTATAATAATATAGATTATATAATAGGCAGCAACTATAGGACGGAAGTTATGAATTGGACCCCCATTTTCCTTATTTGAATCAATGGAGACGTACAGCAGGCTGCATTTGAAATGATAATAATATATATAATACTGTAATATCAAAAATATTGAAAGGAGTATACTTACGCTGGCCATCCTTCAAAGGTGGAGACAGTAAATAAGGTTAACATGCCCTTAGCCACATCATCGAAGTGGAATCGATTATTGAACCATTCTCGTTCCTTGAGGCGCGGCTTGTGTATATCACCATCCTCATAAACCAGGTAAGTACCACTTAAAAATCAGAATACATACATATTAGAAGCTATAGGCAATTAAAAATTCAATCTTTACTTACTAGCAATCATCTTTTATCATTTTTGAACCATCACTACATTTGAAAAATTTACCCTGTATTTTAGGGATGATTTGAAAATACCACCAAGAAAAATGTATATGTTATTAAGTTGCAAATAAAAATATATAAAAAACCTACAGTCGAGACTGCACGACAGTAAGATACCCTTCGCCAAATGTTTGAAAAGAATATAACAAGACGTGTCCAACAACGCGTGGCGAAAGCAGGCGGCTATCGTGTTAATCTATGTTGCATACTCATAAGTAAAATAATATTACTTTTTAGGCATAGATGTCTAGTTGGTAGGTTTGCCGGCTTTATCCACACAGACAGACTGACGGACATTACTCAATCGGCACGGCTATTGTTATAGACTAAGAATGCTTTCCTCTCTCTGCCTTTGAAAAATTTACATTAACACATTTATCTATTGAACCCTTTTTGTTGTTGACAATTTTAAGTGGTCGAAGAGTATAAATAGATGCACATCTGTGCACATAAAGGTACATCTTAAAAAAGTGCACTCAACTTTAGGGAACTACAATAGCCGTATTACTATTAACTAAAGCCTAACTATATTATCTATAATAGTTTATATAGACATAAAAGGTAGATGTAGGGTTCTCATATGCAAACAAGTTAACATTCACAATATATTTATATTATTTCTTGCTTCTAAAACACAATCTTAGTTTGAAAACGTGGACAGCACAATACAAATTTACAGACAGGACGAAGAACAGCAAGTTACAATCAAAGAGTTCGGGGTAAAATGGCGCACTCAAAAAGTTTATATCAGATAATAGCACACACATATACATACATATATTACAAATGTAGTAAGTGTCTTATATATACACATGTATATATTATGTATATGAGGAAAAATTCCATTATTGGGTTAGGTTAAAAGCAAAAGGCACTAAAGCTTAAAGATAGCTGATTGAAAAGTTGTATTTGCAGCATGTAGCATGATTTATTTTTGAATTATGAAAAAGTTTATATATCAAAAGTTTACCAATATGATTTTATATGCAAAGCTGAGCAAATCTAAAAGAATCGATTTATAAAATTAGTATTAAAAATTCAAGTTATGTAGCATAACTTTGTTCCTAGAAAATACGAAGCTTCCCCACTATATCTAATATTGCTTGATGTTCAGAATGGCCATCACTTCATATACCGTATTTTTTGTTTCCATTAAAATTGAAATTAAAGTACACCAGTATTAAAAGCACAAAAGGTAAGCGTTTAGGTTATTTTGTCCAGAAAAAAGCGTACACACAAAGCCGACTTTTGTTACCCTACACCAAATATATTTGTTTTTTTTTTTTATTTTTTACTGTAAATAATTGAAAATAAATTACCTTAAAGAGTTGCACTCCGATTACAGCAAACATGAATTGCAATAAATATGTAACCAACATGATATTACCAATGGTTTTAATTGCAACTACAACACACTTGACCACGTACTTTATTTTCAGTGTAGGCCAATTTTTATAGAGTTGAATGTGTTGAGCATAATAATTGACAGGCGTGAACGATAAATTTTTTTCGTTTTTTTTTTAAGTTCAACGTATAGGGGAATTTTTTGAATATTTATTTTTATGCAGAATCAATTAATGCAATTTTGAATGAAATAATAAGATTATACACAAAGCAATTTATTGTATTTGGTATATTTTTAATCAAAACGATATAAAAGAGAGAAAAAAGAGGGAAATTCATTTGTAAAGGGTTCATTTGTATTATATCGTCTTTGTTTGTTTAAAATTAAGTATGTATGAGCAAATTAAAGTTTTCTCCATGTTGTTGTGCTATTAGTTTGAGGCTAATAACACTAAGGGGCAGTGTTGAAAAATAAATCAAAAAATGATTAAAAACGAAAAAGAAACAGCTTTTTATAATATTAATATGAATTAGTATGAACATTTTACTCTGAGATGTTGTTACTACGATACATTTCTATCGAGTGTAATGGATACTATTGGTTACAATTGTTTTTCCTTGACTCTTGGGTATGTAAATCAGTTGCCTTGATGCTAGGGTGCAAGGTTTGGTCTCTGCATGATATACAATTTAAACTATGAAATCAAAGTGGCTATGTGTGAAAGAGATGTCTTTGTTTGTGCTGATATTACTTCTTTTAGTTTATTTTTATTTCTTTTTAAAATTACGTATACAACGCAGAAATGGGTGTGGAATATAAGGATTGACAAGATTTAACGGGTTTACACGGCTTACGTGTATAACGTGTACATATATGTAGTACAAAACTGTTGAAAGTGTGCACTGACAAACTGGTGATCCCATATAATCGGCCTTAATAATGATGTATGTATTTTATATATTTATATGATTGTATAAACTATCATTAGGTTTAATATTCTTTTATCACGAAGCTATAAGGGATTTTCATTCAAAATGTTTTCATAATTTGGCATCGCATTAATAAGCAATACTATGCAGTATACAAAGTATTATTATAATATATATTTTTTTACAGTTTTTATCAATAAACCCGTAAGTATTTTAGTAAGATTAAGATACAGAAATTATAAAGTGGTTAAACATAAAAAAAGGAAAGGACTAATAGGAAATGACATTTTATCATGCAGGAAGTTTTAGTTTTCAATGATTTATCTTATTGAATGTAAGTACATACATATATACTACATAATCATAATAGCATAGAGTTTAAAAATGTGTAATGATGTGTTCGTTAACAACTTTGTGTAATAAATAATTACTAATAAAAATCGATGGAAATAGTCCATTAGCTGCCAGAGGACACTGAACGATTTTTTAAATAAAATAAAATAAAACAAGAAAGCAAGGCTACCTTCGGCTTGCCGAAGGTTTTATACCCTTGCAGTTGTACACAGCTATATGTAATAGTACTCAGATTTTCATAAAATTGCAATAGGTACCTTCCTGAAGCCGATCGTTGATCGTTATAAGTTATAAAACTTCGATTTTGATGAAACTTTATTATTAAGGACATACTTAGATTTGGATGTGGTAAGCCTGATAGCTATATCTTGAAATATAACGAAAATCGACCGATAGGCTCCATGACAGCTGTACGATATATAAGTCCGATCTGGCCTGTTCCGACTTATTTAATGAAGGCAGAATTAAGAAGCTTGTGAGCCAACTTTTATGAAGATAGCTCAATAACTGGGGGACTAATTTGCGTTGCAACAGACAGATGGACTGACTGATTGTTCCTATAACAGCTATGGCATATAAACGTCTGAGATATTTAAATGGAAAAAATAAGGGCGGGTTACTGTATAACATTAACAAGTATTGATAATGTGCGGTATTTCCAAGAACAAAACAGGTTTGCATGCAAAAACCCTAATTTCAGCCGATTGTTCCTATGGCAGCTATATGTTATAGTGGTCCGATTTTGATACTATTTTGACAGTACATTAGGAACGTAATAAGAATAAGACTTGCCAAATCTTGTTGCAATATCTTGAAAAACAACAAAAATCGGCCGATAGTTTCTATGACAGCTATACGATATATCGGTCCGATCTAGCTCGTTCCGACTTATTTACAGCTCGCAGCAATAAGAAGCTTATATGCCAAGTTTCATGAAGATAGCTCAAAAACTGAGAGACTAGTTTGCGTTGCAACAGACGGACGGACGGACGGACGGACGGACGGACGGACAGACGGACATCCATTTTTGGACTCCTCTGTTTATGCTGATTCAGAATATATATACTTTACAGGGTCGGAGATGTCTCCTAAGGTGCGTTGCAAACTTCTGGCTAAAATTAATATACCCTCTGCAAGGGTATAAAAAATAATATATTTGCATTTTGGGGGATCAGTAGGTATAGTTAATTTTGTAGTCAAGGCTTTCATTTTAAATTGTGGAGCAGACATTTGCAACAAATAACAAAGCTTAGACCATTGGTCAAAGATTATACAAAATAGGAAAATAAATTAACAGACTATTTGTTAGTTAACATAATGGCAATATATAACAAAAAACAAAAATTGATATAATTTTAAAACTTTAGTTGTTGTGTACAATTAAATATATTTACTTTTTATACTTATAAACATTACGACTATTAATGTTATCAAGCATCTTAATTATAATTAATGTCAGTAAATAAAACTACCAAAATGAAACATTGTCTTTATTATTAAGGAGTAATACAAGTTCAGCCTAATCGTTTAGTCTTAAAAATACAAATTATCACACCTCTTTGCTCTCTACAAATTGATTTGTACTTAAATCTCATAACGTATGCTTTAATACACTTTCATTTGAGCCTTAAAGGTTTTGAGTAGGGCAAGTACTTAAGATCAAAAATCATACCTTAAACAACTGGACTCCTATCACGGCAAACATGAATTGTAGTAGGCATGTGACGAGAACAATATTTCCGATAGTCTTTACAGCGACTATGACACACTGAACAACATGCTGTATATGATACGACGATATAAAGTATACGTAAAGTTAAAGTACGGTGTATATATATAGGAAATTCTCAATGTAGCTCTAGTTCTATGCAAATTTGGTTTAATTGCGTTAAAATGTTTTAGTATTAACAATAAATCATACATAGTTTGACTATGCTAAAGCACGCCCATAGCATTTATTCCACGCCCATTTTCGTTAGGTGTTAAAATTTAAACAAATTATAGTATGTTTCTAATTGTATAATTTATATAGTATTATGCAGCGTATAATTCAGCAGTAAGTTTTCTCGGTGCACCCTACACCCAGCATTTCAAGGTTTTTTGTTTTATTTTTGAATTGATTGTAGTTTTTGGATCGAGAACCCGAAGACCATTTGCATTTATTGTTGGGTTTTTACGAAATAATTTATTTTTATTTTGGCTCGCAGAATAATATAATCTTAATATTTTAGTTTTTTTTTTAGTTTGAAAAAGTAATACTGATACCAAAAATGTCAAATAACAAATAATAATTGAAAATATGTAACTGTTCAATAGAAGCAGGTGAATAAAGTGGAAAAAAGAAAAAACGGAAGCTGTAAAAAAATATAAATTTGGCTTACCTTAAGACCTTTGGCGCGATTAATGGCTCTTAATGGTCTCAAAACTCGCAGAACACGAAGAATTTTCACGACTGAAATCGCATTCGAACTGCAGTTGAAATCGACGTTATAAATATGCTTCCAGAAGTAAGTTAATCAACTACTGTTTTAGAGTAGTTGTGTAATGTTTACCTGGATACTAGAGATATTAATGAGACACAGACCACAAGTAAATCTAAAAGATTAAATGCGGATCTACAAAAGGCTCCATCGTGTAAAACGAAGCCGTAGGAAATCAATTTCAGAATCAGTTCTATTGTGAAAACTGCCGTGAAAAAGTAATCAAATTTATTGAGTACCTGCAAAGCGAACGGTGCGTAGGACATGAAAATAAATATGTAAATAGTAATCAATTAAAATAATATTGACAGTATTGTTTGAATTCAATACAAATACAACTTACAATAGCTTGTCAGCACGGTTCGGAATGGAGCTACTTACACTGTTGAGATGGTCTTTGGCATTCAGGGGATTCTCAGCCGCCAACATAGCAGATGAAAACATGATACAGCACAAGATAATATTGCCAAAATTGCTGTGATTACAGAGCCAGTGACAAAATACACGAAATCTGCGAAGAAATAATAAATTGTTTATCAGTTATAATAAAACTATAAAAAAAATTAATTCAAGCAGTAAAGCACACAAGAACACAACAAAGAAAACAAAACATTCAGTAAGAACCATTACAGTAAATACCATTACAAAAAATAAACAATTTTATACTAAAGTTTTTTTTTAAATGACAGAGTTTTTTCTAATCAAATTTCTCTACAAACTCTACTGAATTAGGACAGTTTAATAGAACTAGTGAAACAACAAAACATAAATATAATTATCTTTATATCGTAAATACACAAATACATATACAAATTTAAGGTTATTAGAAGACATTGCATTATATTCGGTTTGAAAAAAAATACACAAAATATTATGACAGGCGCAAAAAAAAAAAAGAAAACGCTTATACAATTTTAAAAGAAAACGCTTATAATGTTAAGGCTTAAACATAAAAACCTGTTCGTTTGGGAGAAAAGAAAGAATGATGTGCCTGGTGGTATGGGTAGAATTTTCGTAGCCGTATTAACCTCTGACATACGGCGTGGGCGTGCTGTAATCATGCCTTCTTCATCCACTATATGCAAAAAATTTTATATAATCATTTGCCAATGTGGAAAAAATAATAAACACACATAATATATATATTCAAATTTATAGAAGCTGCTTCGCTTTAAATTGTAGACTTATAGTAAAAATCCAAGCTTACATTAATTGATATTAAAATCTTAAGTTCGAATACCTTAATTTCCATTTAAAATAATTTACATAGCACATATTGGTCGAGTTTGTGTGAATGTTTAGGCTATGGATGTTAAAAGAATTTGTCGGAATGTGCGTAACAGGCAAAAGGAGACATCTGCGACCCCATAAAGTATATATGTATATTCGTGCTAAGGATCACTAACCGAGTCGATCTAGCCATGTCTATCTTTCCTTCTTCTTTCTGTCTGTCCTGTATATACTAGACAGTAAACGTTATTTTCAAATTTTGGGTACCACGCCCACCGCCCCCGTAAATCAGTAATTTTCGATTATTAAGCAATGTATTCAAGTTACACTTTTCTTCTTTGGGATAAAGACATAAAATCATAATGATAAAACAATTTAAACCTAATAAATAAATTTCAGACCGATCGGATAAAAAACATAGAAGTTATGCAAGTTAATGTTTTCTATTGCTCTCTGAAGCGTTGCCTATGTGCTGTTGTTATCAGTACAGAAAATTGTCAAATTGGTATTTGTGTATTGAGATTGAGATAGAAAATTTGACGATCGGCTCACAGCTGTTTTTTTTTTCATTATATTAAAAATGTTATTTCAAAAAATATTTGTATATTTATATAAACCGAAAATCCATGGCCTCTTACAGTCACCGCGTGACTGTAGCCTTTCTGACTAGTTTCAATATATATTTGTTTATGGTATATAAAAAAAAAAAACTAAAAATCCATGGCCTCTTACAGTCACCGGGTGACTGTAGCATTTCCGACTAGTTTTTATAAATAGAATATGAAACGAAAGTGGAACGGAACGTGCATATGTCTAGGAACTATCTTATCTTAATGATATAATAAACATTCAGAAAAGAATTTCAGTTTCTGTAAAGTCATCAAATTTATTTCACTGACTGAACTGATCATATTAATCATATACAAAATTAATACAAGTAGTATGTACATTCAGAAATGCAAATAAGAACTGCTCAATAAAAAGTAATTAAACAAGTATTATTATGCATTTTTTGGTTTTTTTCGTTTCATGTGTTGTTTATAAAATGCAAGCATGCAAATCGTAGAGTCAAAGTGCAAGTAAACGTTTAACAAAAAGCTCATAAATTTCAATATGAATTGTGTAATATTTTTAACATATTTCTGTTTTTGAATACGAATGGAATGTTGTTGAATGTTGTGGAATTACCTGTTTGTATAACTGAAAATAAAAAATGCACTGCCGCGTGGTATGGGTTTTTTAGCCTTCTTCATGCTGACTTCTGATAAACGTCGGGGTCGTGCAGTAACACGTGCTGATACTTCAGAATGGGAGTCTTTCGATTAACATAAAATTGATAGTTGTGCGCGATTTTCCAAGGCGGCAAATGAAAGCGTCAGTAGCATGAATATTATTCTTAATCTTGAACTATGTTTTAGTATATGTCAAAACTGCGTGTATGCAGTGTGTGCTTAACGCTACTTAATTGCACTTAATATTTAATTTATTGTAAATCTCGTAAGCTAAGTATTATACTTGACTTATTTAAGTCTAGAGCTATATTTATTCTCACATACCCTCCTCCTCCTCCTCGCACATATCGCGCCCTTCATCGTCGGAAAGGGTTTCGTGATCCCTAAAATTGTATCCAAACGTTAAGGCACATACAATTTTGTGGCATTGCGTACACAACTTATCGTCGTCGAGGTCATGATGCTCCATATCCATATCTATACTCATATGCTCATCATCTAAGCCATCAATGGTAGGTGTAGGACTGTGTGATTTCTTGACAGCGCCATCATCAACCTGAGAAATTTAATTTCTTACATAAATCAAGTTTGATACGGATTTGAGGATTTTTTACCAGTTCTTCTTCTTTTTCAACCTCTGACAGTGAATCAGCATCGGCCAAATTATCGACGGCAATGGCCAAGAACACGTTCAAGAGTATATAGTTACCGCATATGAATAATATGATAAAGTATATGCAAGCTAATGCACCGTACGAGGAGACACCACCATACGCATTAATGCCCACATACATTACTGCATTCCAATCTTCACCTGTCATTATCTGCAAAGCAATTAATTAATTAACGTCAATTACAATGTTTTTGACGAAAAACTCACCTGAAACACTGTGAGCATACTTTGCCAAAAACAATCGAAATTCATGCGGTACTTCTCATCATCATCATAATTAAATTTTCCCCCAAAAACTTGCATGCCTAATAATGCAAATATCACAATAAAGAGGAAGAGCAGTAAGAGTAGAGAAGCGATCGATTGGATTGAATTCAACAGGGAAGCAACTAGATTCGATAGAGAACGCCAGTATCTGAAAAAAACCTCATTTTCAAATAATTTGTAAATTATCAGAAACGTATGTATGAGTGACAGTACTGCAAACTTATTATTTTTTAATAGATCAGAATTATTTGCAGAATTTTTTGCAGTACTCTCTCCTAGCTATAATTACTTTGTCACTTTAAAAACTCGTAACAGTCGTACACAACGCAGAACAGACACGCCCAAGGGAGGCATCATTCCTGTCTTGGTAAGCAGCGTCTCAGATATACTTCCAATTACCACAAAGCAGTCGAATCGATTGAATAGCGAAACAAAGTATCCTTGAAAGCCTAAGCTATACATTTTAAGCAACATTTCGCAGGTAAAAAGCCCAATGAAGACCATATTGGTATATTCTGGAAGCGAGAGAATTAACATGAAGGCACACATTTTATTTAATATAGTAATCATCTACTCACCCTGGAAGTCATCTAACCAATCAACTTGTCCATAGTGCTCGGTAGCCAGTACTCCGGTATTGAGAAAGACTAGGACAATAATGAGCCAATAGAAAGCCTGTGATTTGACAGCTCGGCGACATGCTCGACGCATACGACGATTAACACGATCGAAATCTTTTTTCCATTTACGCCAACGGGATTCGGTCATTTGTATTTCGGGCATCTCTTCGCCCATATTTTCTATGGAGTCCATTTCACTCTGTATTTTACCTTTGCCGTCGGGCATAATCCCCCCCTGGACATCAGGCTCAATGTCTTCAGCTTGTGTTATCCAGTCGAGGTAGCCGCGTAAATCCTCTTCAATTTGTTGCTTCTCGCGTAGCTTCTGAAAGTCGCCACGATTTTTGGCTTTATTACGTTCTTTCGAGAACTCACCGGATAACACACCGAGAATCAAATTCATTACGAAGAATGCCCCTAAGATGACCATGGAAATAAAATAAACCCATTGCCAATCGCTACCCATTGCGTCTTGTATCTAAGATATGTTGTGGTTAAAGGATTATAAATATAGATATTCGTTAGTAACGCTTGGCTTACATAATACAACACGTCCGTCCAGCCCTCAAGTGTGATGCACTGAAACACCGTTAACATGGCCAGTCCGAAGTTATCAAAGTTTGTTATTCCAAAATTGGGACCAATCCAATTGCCATAGCATTTCATACCTTTAGGACATGAGTAGCCAATTCCGCATGGTCTCTCGTCTTCCTCGTATTCACCTAGAGTCCGATTTATTTGTTTGGGATTGTTTTTTCATTGTTTTAAGTTTTTATGCATTAGTGATGAGATGTACTTTGAGATTAAATGATAATTGGAACGTAGTGAGGGTGATTTTTGTGTTGTTTGTGAAATGTTATCAATTTTATTGTTTTAGTAGCGCTGAATCGTCCCATATACAAATTTCAACAGCTCTATTAACTAGCAGATCAGTTAAAACTCGGTAGTTAAGTGTGATTTCTTTCCGTAATGTTTGGACTGTGGTTTCGAGTGTTTTTCCCATATAGCACATGGATGTTTGGCAACTGTGTGTTGATGATCGCTTTAGACGGGTTCTAATTTGATTGGGATGCTTTATTGTATTTGTTTAGGATGGTTTATTGTATTGACTGTGAACCAATCTTCTAATAATAGAGCTAAAGGACTAAATTTTAATGCGACATATCTGGTTGCATTTAAGACTTTGAATGACATTTGTACAACGTATAAATATTGTACTACGTAGTTATAAAAGGCTTACCTGTTACCTCATCTCGACATGTTTTATGCAATTTACCAGAGAACAGCTCTAGGCCGATTATGGCATATATTATGATTACAAATATTACCAATAGTGCAATGTGAAACAGTGGCACCATGGCCTTTAAAATTGAATTAAGCACAACCTGAAGACCTGCGGAAAGCATTTGAATAGCCAATATATCTTTATAATTTGTGGGGGAATTACACATTTATAATTACGATTTTAACTACAAAACATAACAAAAGCGGAACACACTGCACGGATTAATATTTTGGATTGACATTTGTTGACTTAATTAAACTAGTCGAAAATGCTATAGTCACATGTTGATTGTAAGAAGCCATGAGAAGAAAAAGAAGAAAACTGTAGCTTGAATACTTTGCTTTATAACCACAAAATACTGATTGACGTATGCGGTGGGCGTGGTTCCCAAAATTTGAAAAGAACGTTTACTGTCTGGATATACAGGAATGCCAAATAGACGGATATACAGACAGAAGAACAACAGACATGGCTAGATCGACTCGGCTAGAGATCCTGCGCGAGAATATATATACTTTATGGGGTCGCAGATGTCTCCTCTTTCCTGTTACGCACATTGCGACAAACCTAATAGACCATGTATTTTGTCTAAATCCATGGTCTAATAACGTTCCTTGAACAGTAGATCAAGTATTTGAACAAAGTATAATATATGTATGTATGGTCATGTTAGGATTCAATCTGTGCAGTATATGAACTACGTTTCGGGACCGTAGTTTTTTGTAGTATTTTTTGCTTACAAAACACCTAGTGCATTGTAATTTTTATCGAATAGAATTTGCTACCGAAAGCTCTTACTTGGTACGCCTGATACAAGTCGCAATGGACGCAGGACACGAAAGGCACGTAGCGCCTTTACATCGAAGCCATCCTTCACGAAGTGGGACAGTCCTGTACTTATCGCTCTGTAAAATGTTTTTAGCAGACAATTTCATACGTGTCTCGGTTATCGATTAAATTGGATATAAGGTAACATAGAAAATGGTTAAAAATAGGCCTGGTATGGCCTCGGCGCTTTGCGCTTTTAACTGGCATATTTTATATGCTTACCCTATAACTACAATTGTAAAATCTAATAAATTCCATCCATTTCTTAGATATGCACCATTATGTAACACAAATCCATATGCTATTATTTTCATAACACATTCCGCTGTGAATATAACTAGGAATATATATTCAACTTTTTCCTTATTTATTTTGTTTTTTTATATTTT
Organism: Zaprionus tsacasi; assembly: GCA_018904105.1. Lineage (NCBI taxonomy): Eukaryota > Metazoa > Arthropoda > Insecta > Diptera > Drosophilidae > Zaprionus > Zaprionus tsacasi. The sequence continues at coordinate 253,965 of JAEIFR010000620.1, read as the reverse complement.
TCAGTTTTGTTAATTTTGTTTTTCGTCGATTATGATTGACAGTTATATGGGTAGCATGGAATTATAGGCGATTAAGTGATATGACATGACAAAAATGCGTAAAAGATAGATGAAAAGAATTCATAATATATATTAATAAATCACATAATCAGCTGGAGTCAAGTATAACTTGAAAATTATCGAGTTAATTTGTGGTCGTATTGGACTTACCAAGGTTTGATTCGTCACATTTGAATCGCTGCCCGGATAAGGGGTGTACACGGCCAAGGCAATACAATTGGCAAATATCGTTAACAAAATAAGAAACTCAAATGGTCTATTTTAAGATGTTTTCGAGTTAAGGAAAACTAATTGAACGGATAAATAATGTTATAATTTCATAGCTGATCGAAAACTTGTTATGGTACGGTCAATAGAGGTTTTATGAAGTTCTGACAAGTTCATAAAAAGCAACAATAGCTGCAGAACACTTTTCTTGATTTTAAAAAGATACTTCCATTCCACAATGCGAATACAAATGGATCGTATGGGGTTGTTTACCCCTAGACAGAAGAGCGCACGCTGCGGTCGATCGGGTTGCGGCTTACCGCGTCTCTGCGGTCGCTTTGCACCAGTAGCAACACCCGCCTTTTGGCCACCCACTCCACTAGGTCCGATTGTGGTACCATTCATTGTTTCCGGAATGTTTGCAATGCCCATTGTGTCGATACCTGTAAAAAAAGTTAATTATGTGAGTTTACAGACAGTTTATGTAATAAGTAAGTGAAAGCCAACCCATTATATTTGTGCCACCGCCCAGATCTGCTTGTGGGTTATGGGAATGGGACAAGTCACCAAGGCCAGCTCCTCCATTGCCATTGGGCGTGAAAGTGCCGCTACTAGTGGCACCCCTCTCAAAGTCCATTATGTTAAAAAATTTGCTGGCACCGCCAAAATTGTCAATAAGTTCCGCAGAACTGGAGTAAAAGGGCGAAAACGCTTGGGTATCGTCCTCTTCTTCTTCGTAATACTCATCAGCTTCGTCGTCGTCCCCTCCCACAAAGTCTTTGTCGTCTTCTTGGTTCTGCTCGTTATACTGCTCCTGATGTTGTGCCAACTGCTCCTGTTCATCAATATCAATTGTTGTGCCCTCGGGCTCGTCTTCGTCGAACTCGACTTCTTCAACCTCGTGGTTATTATCGTCGTCGTCCTCTTCGGCGATTCTAAATGTCCTATTGATTGAGGGACGATTGCTGCGCGTATTTCTTCTTACAATAACATCTAAATTGTCATCCACACCGCCAACGACTTCGTCCTTTCCACTATATGCAGCGCATGCAATACTTCTAATGTCAGCTTCGAGATCACCAGGTGCTTCCTGATGTTTTTCACTAAAACTTTCGGAATCGGTGTTGTCAGCTTCCACTGCTGACACCTGGTGTTTAGCTTCAACAATGGTTGCAGTGCGGAGTGTTTGTGAATTGTGGTCGACTGCGTCCGGATTATTAGGATGCTCGTCGTCGTCGCCTCCCTCACAATCGTCGTCACCTAGAAAGCTGCTGATGTCGCCCACTCCGAAACCATGCAACGTACTGTTGTCTCCAGTAATGTCGCAGTTACAACTGTTGCTGCTGCTGCTGTCGCCACCGACGGCACTGTAGCTACTGTCGTCGTCCTTGGCTCCGCTGCTGTTGCTGCTGTTGGTGCTGCCAGCACTGGTGATACTATTTTGGGGCTGCTGCTGCCACGATGAAGTCGCAGAAGCTGCTGCCGATTGCGCTACTGCAGTTAATGCCTCCTCTGGCGTCAAACGTTGGCTGACATATCCGCTACCCGTAGTACCGCCGCACGATGTGCAGCTCGATTTGCGTCTTTGGCGTTTACTTCCGTTACCTCCGCTCGCCTCGCTGCCGTTGTTATGGTTTTTGTGTCTCCACTGCTTAAAGTCAAGCTTGTAGGTGCTGTTATTGACAATTTGGCTGGTGACAGTGCTTAGAGCAAGATCTGTATTAGTCGCTGGCTTCCTGCTGGAACAACCTGCTGAGCTGTCCTCGCTGCTCGCAATTACTTCAAGTGTACTGCAACTGTTGGACAAATAATATAAATCCCTTTAGAATTTCATTTGCCCATAGAAGTTTTGTATATTCTTTGGGTTCTTCTGCGTCATTATATCGTTTTGTTGGATTTTACCTATCTTTCAACAGTTTATTAATAAACATAATTAAAATATTTCATCCAAACACTGCATACCTTTTAAAAATCACAAAAATGCAGGAGTTTTTACAATTGGTATTCGTTGGTTTGTTAGACATAGTATTTTAATATCCAGTCTTTAACTTTGATCGTGTTTATTTTGTGGTATTTTATAGCCGCTACTTTTTGAGTAAAAGGGTACCATAACTTAGCACCAACTGAAAACAGGCCGAATAAAGCTAAAAAGCAGAAAGCTAAGTGCTGGGAGGCAATCTGATACAAATTTATATCAGTTTAGGTATTCCTTATAAGAGGTGAAACTCTAGCTTAATAATCTCAAATTACTAATTAACGGTGGCGGTGGGTATGGTACCCAAAATTAAAAAATAACGTTACTGCCTGGGATATACAGGAATCTACCACACGCCAAAGTTTGAGTCTCTACGTTTTTTAATAGTTGAGAATCAGGAGTTCATACAGTCTGACAGACAGACAGACAGATAGACATGGCTAGATCGACTCGGCTAGTGATCCTCCGCGAGAATATATATACTTTATGGGGTCGCAGATGTCTCCTCTTGCCTGTTACGCACATTACGACAAACTTAATAGACCATGCATTTTTTTAAAAATCGTTGGCCTAAACAAATTAAACTCTCCCAAACAACCTATCCCCGGGTGTCGTCGGAACCACTGACTTATCGTTTAGCAGTCGATTGCCTTACGCTCTGGGCTACCGTACCACCTGTCAACCGATCGACAAAGTTGCTATCTTAATCACACATATAGAAATAACAATTTCAGGAAATATATGTATGTTTATTATCCGATCGGACTGAAATTTATTGAATAAGTTGATTTTTTCTTTATGTTTTCAAAAGTAGAAAACCGTTACTTGAATACTTTGCTTAATAATCGCAAACTTATGATTAACGAGGGCATGGTACCTAAAATTTGAAAAAAAGGTTTACTGTATAATATATACAGGAATCTACATTCCAAATTTTGTTTTCCAAATTAGCTTTCTTAATAGCTGATAATCAGGCGCTCATACAGTCAGACAGACGGACAAACTGACAGACGGACAGACAGACATGGCTAGATCGGCTCGGCTAGTGATCCTGAGAAAGAATAAATACATTCGATGAGGTCGACGATGTCTCCTTCTGAATGTTACGTGCATTCCGAAAGAGCTAAAACATTATGATTATACCCTTCGAACATTGAAAATGGTCAAAAAAGGGTATACTAACTTTGTGCAATGTATGTAACAGGCATAAGGAGGCGTGGCAGACCCAACAAAGTATATATATTCTTGCTCAGGATCACTAGCCGAGTCGATTGAGACATGTCCGTCTGTCTGTCCGTCTGTCCGTCTGTATGAGGGAACAGATCTCAGCTATTAAAAAAGCTAGAGACACCAAATTTGGTATGGAAGTTCCTATATATTATAAGCAGGTGAAGTTTATGTTAAATGTTTGATGCCACGCCCACCGCCCCGCAAATTGGTAATTTGTGATTATTAAGAAAACTATTAAACTTATAAAGTTCTGCTTTGGTATGTATAAAGCTATATGCCATACAAATTACAACGTCAACTGCTTAAAGCAGCGCGCCGGCTGCTGCTCGTACATTTGTACTGAGAACGTTGACTTGAATAACTTATGTGTTATTAATCCGATCAGATTGTAATTTGGAGAATATGTTCGTATGGCATATAGCTTTAAAAACACCAAAGCAGAACTTTATAAGTTTAACACTTTGCTTAATAATCGAAAATTACCTATTTGCTGGGCCGGTGGGCGTGGCCTCAAACATTTGACATAAATTTGATCTGTCTATTATATATAGGAACCTCCATACCAAATTTGGTGTCTAGCTTTTTATACCCTTCGACCATTGAAAATGGTCAAAAAAGGGTATACTAACTTTGTGCAATGTATGTAACAGGCATAAGGAGGCGTGGCAGACCCCACAAAGTATATATATTCTTGCTCAGGATCACTAGCCGAGTCGATTGCACAAATAGGTCTACTACATATAGCTTTCTCGCTCACACTCCCACAGCGACGCACTTTAAGAGAGACGTCGACGTCGACGTCAACTGCTAAAGTAGCGCGCAGGCTGCTGCTCGTACATTTGTACTGAAAACGTTGACTTGAATAACTTCTGTGTTATTGATCTGATCAGATTGTAATTTAAAGAATATATTCGTATGGCATATAGCTTTATACATACCAAAGCAGAACTCTATAAGATTAATAGTTTGCTTAATAATCACAAATTACCGATTTGCGGGAGCGGTGGGCGTGGCATCAAACATTTAACATAAACTTCATCTGTTTGGGAAATTTAGGAACCTACATACCAAATTTGGTGTCTCTAGCCTTTTTAATAGCTGAGATCTGTTGTCTCAAACAGACAGACGGACAGACAGACAGACAGACGGACATGGCTCAATCGACTCGGCTAGTGATCCTGAGCAAAAATATATAAACTTTTTGGGGTCTGCCACGCCTCTTTATGCCTGTTACATACATTTGCACAAAGTTAGTATACCCTTATTTGACCATTTTCAATGGTCGAAGGGTATAAAAAGGATTAACTTCTTAGAACTCATATCTTTATATGATTTTCAAAGAGTTTTAAAGACTTTAACAGTAGGTGCAGCAGCTTCTGTCTTTTTATGATCTCTGGCAACCCACTGTTGAAATCGTGCGATTTCAGCTACGATATCCGATATGTATGCTAATAAATTTTTCTTGGGATATTTCACAATTAATTAAAACTCGATAGGCAGTGAATCGATAGCGGGCGAAAACGATTTGTAGACAAATTTTGAGGTTATAATGCGAATATAAGTTAAATTCAGCAAGAATACAAAAATAATGTAAAGATATGTTGAAAAATAGAACAAATTAACAAAGATAAACCTTTGTAAATAACAATTTATTGGGCACACCAAAAAAAGGACAGATTTCCGGACAGTATGATATAGAAATATTTTCAGGCTAGACGAAAATAAACAAGTGGGTATGGCTACAGTCGAGCGCTCGACAGTAAGATACCCTTCTCCCAATTTTCTAAATCTGATACAAAAGTGTAACCACGCTCATCTTTTCAAACAGAGAATTCTGCACAAATACTTCTACTACATATAGCTCACTCGTTCGCACTCACACAGCGACGCGCGTAAAGAGTAAAGCGACAAGACGCAACGTCGACGTCGACGTCATCTATTCGTAGCATTTCTGTGTTATTGGTCCGATCGGATTGTAATTTGAAGAATATATTCATATGGCATTTAGCTTTATACATACCAAAGCACAACTTTCTAAGTTTAATACTTTGCTTAATAATCGTAAATTACCGATTTGCGGGGGCGGTGGGTGTGGCATCAAATATTTGAAATAAACTTTGTCTGCATATTATATATAGGAACCTCCATACCAAATTTGGTGTCTCTAGCTTTTTAATAGCTGAGATCTGTTGTCTCATACAGACGGACAGACGGACAGACAGACGGACATGGCTCAATCGACTCGGCTAGTGATCCTGAGCAAGAATGTATATACTTTATGGGGTCTGCCACGCCTCCTTATGCCTGTTACATACATTGCACAAAGTTAGTATACCCTTTTTTGACCATTTTCAATGGTCGAAGAGTATAAAAAGGACAGATCTGTCCGGAAAAAGGCTGACCTGGCACCCCTGGTGTGTATAAAGCTGAATGCAATGTGAACATATCCTCCAAATTACAGCCCGATTAGTTATACAAGTCAACGTTTTCAATACAAATGTACGAGCAGCAGCCTGCGCGCTGTCGCTATACTCTTTACGCGTGTCGCTGTGTGAGTGCGAGCGAGTAAGCTATATGTAGAAGCATGTGTGCAGAATTCTCTGTTTGAAATTATGAGTGTGGTTGCACGTTTGTAACAGATTTAGAAAATTGGAAGAAGGGTATCTTACTGGTGAGCGCTCGACTGTAGCCTTACCCACTTGTTTTTATTAAACCTATCTCCTAAAAAGTTCATTATATATATTAAGTATACATACATACATATATTATTTAAATGATGGTTAGTTTCGTTGGCCGATTGGTTGTATGACAGCTATACCGCATATCGGTTCAATCTGGCTTATTCCGACTTATATACAGCATGCAGCAATTAGAAGCATTTCTACTAAGTTGCATTAATATAGTTTTAAAACTGAGAGACTAGATCGTATTGGAACAGACGGAATGACGGACGGACAGACGCAGAAGGCTTTATGACGCCCCTGCCGATGCTGATTCAGATATACATACGAGGGTCGTTTGATAAGTCCGTGACTTTTTGAATAAAATATATTTTTTTCGTCAAAGAAGCGTTTTATTTCTCAACATAATCTCCTTTTAGCTCTATACATTTAGTCCAGCGTTTTTCCAATTTTTTTATTCCTTCCAAATAATAGGTTTTCTCAAGGCCCTCAAAATAGTCGTTTGTTTCTGTGATGACCTCTTCATTTGACCCGAATCTCTTACCGCCGAGCCATTTCTTCATGTTTGGAAACAAAAAATAGTCACAGGGGGCTAAATCTGGAGAATATGCTGGATGGGGTAGCAGTTCGTAGCCCAATTTATGAAATTTTGCCATGCTGACTACACACGTGTGCACCCGTGCATTGTCCTGATGGAACAGCACTTTTTTTCGCCAAATGCGGTCGTTTCTGCTTCAAATCAATATCGAATCTGTCCAAAAGCTCTGAATAATATTCGCCGGTGATCGTTTTACCCTTTTCAAGGTAATCGATGTGAATGATACCTTGTGCATCCCAAAAAACTGTGGCCATGACCTTGTTGGCCGACAGACCCACCTTGGCCTTCTTTGGTGCACGTTCACCCGGAGAAACCCACTGTCTTGATTGTTCTTTGGTCTCTGGTGTGGTGTGGTGGATCCATGTTTCGTCTACGGTAACGAAACGGCGCAAAAATTCGTTTGGATTGCGGTTGAACATCGCCAAACACTCCTTTGAAATGGTCACACGGTTGCGCTTATGGTCGTGTGTGAGCAATCGCGGCACCAATCGCGCGGAAAGCTTTTTCATGTCCAAATATTCATGTAAAATGTGATGTACCCGTTCAGTTGAGATGCCTACAGCCTCAGCTACCTCACGCACTTTCATTCTCCGATCATCCAATATCATTCCATGGATTTTGTCGACGATTTCTGGCATGACGACCTCTTTTGGGCGACCTGAACGTTCGGCATCACTTGTACTGGTACGACCACAACGGAACTCAGTAAACCATTTCTTAACCATTGAAATTGATGGTGCAGAGTCCCCATAATATTTATCAAGTCTTTCCTTGGTTTCGGTGATGGATTTTTTACGCAAAAAATAATGCTTAATTAGCACACGAAATTCACTTTTTTCCATTTTCGTTAAAATTCACGAGATCGTCTGCTTTCAATGCCTATAAAACGCAAACCAAAAAACGCAGCTTTCTCAAAATTTTACAGTCAGCTGTTAATCGATAACTGCTGACAGGAGCAGTGTTGTATTTAGAGCAGGTGCGCGGCAAATACAAAAGGTCACGGACTTATCAAACGACCCTCGTAGCTTTACTGACTAAAGAATGGTCGCTTCTGCGTTACTGAATGAAAACTGTCGTTATACTCAAAAACTGTCCTGTCTAAAAATGTTTTAACTTTATTTCTGTATCCTTGTTAAAGCAGTAGTTTTATATTTTACCGTCCTTACCTTCCCTACCTCATGCAATGACAATATGCAGGATTTTCTCGAGCTTTACATACTAATGCTATGTATTATACACTACCCATAATTTCACAGAGAATAGCATGCGTCTTCATTCTGGCACACAAACACATACAAACATCAATTACAGCACATACATATGTACACGATAGTTATAGTATTACTGTGGTCTTTGACTGACTTACTATGCCCTAGAGTTCCTAGAATTTGAGTGTTCCAAGCAGTCAAACCTGTTCATTGCATTGTAAGTAAATTTCTTTTCGTGCTCCTGTTGGAGCTGGGTATACCTTTGTTGTAGCACCGTGGGACCAGATGATAAGCTTGGCTTTGGCGATTGTCCCACAATGTTTGCTGGCACTGGCAGCGTTATCGTCGGTGCGCGATGCTGAGGATGCTCCGGTTTGACAATTACCACCTCTAGGTCGCTTTTGATCGCTTTTCGATTGTATTTACGACTGCTATGCGTCGGCGTCTCGGCCTTCAGATAGTGTCTCAACGACGCTGGCGATGTGGGCGACGGTTTACGTTCGATAATAAGGGAATTATCGTCGTAGGCTATGCAGTTGACCAGCTTCCCGCCGCCCATAACGCTAGGCGATGACGATCTATCACCGGAATGAGGTTCGTAAAGTTTCGTTTCCTTCTGTCGTTGGAATTGCAGCTGTCGTCGTCGCTGCGTTGTAGATGTTGTTAGCCGTATTGAGCTGCTGGTGGGCTCTCTAGACAGGGCTAGCTTTTGTTGTGAATTTCTTGACAAACATGTCGATGATTCGTCTGCATTTGGTGACAAATCACTTCGCGTTTCCCTATTCCCAGCTTTTGCCTTATCCTTGTCCTTATGATTGTTTTCATAATTGAATTTGTTATGGGTAATAGAACTTTCGACGGCATCGTAAATTTGAGATTGTTTATTTTGATGTTGTTGCTGAAGCTGCTGTTGGTCCTGTGCTTTTGGCAATTGTTGTTTTTGCTGCGTTGGCGATGCATGTTCCTTATGTTCTTCTGGTTTTAATGGTAAATGATTGATGTTAGTCGCCAAATTTAATTAGCTTAGTAAATATTGTTTTGCGATAGCAACATATATCACAAACGAAAGTGCTTGTGCTACGCTCCGCAAGTACAGTCTCAATAAATATATTTATGATACTCATTATTTTGTAATTCATATTTTAAGTTAATGAATTAATTTTATTTCATTTTTTTACTATGCGTTCTGATACAAAAAAAAAAAAAAAACATTTATTTAAACCAGAAATAAAGCTACCTTTGATATGCCGAATAGTATATACCCTTGAAGAGATTTCTTATTTAAAGTTACATACATACACGTGTATATGTCTTTTCAAGTAAAGGGTAAAGTAAAGAAAAAAGTACGGGTTTTTATGCAAAGCCCATTTTTGTCGGATTAATTGGAGCTGTATATGTTATAGTGGTTCGATCTGATGCAATTTTGTGGGCATAATATATTAATTATTGAAAATCGATGAGTTAAATTTGGAAACGTTATAGAGATTAGATCGTGTTGCAAAAGACGGACGGACAGACGGACAAAGCTCTATGAATTCCACTGTCAATGCTGATATATATAGTTTACGGGGTCGGTGCTGCCTCGTAAGTTGCAAACTTCTGGCCAAAATTAATACACCCTCTGCAAGGATATAAAAATGAAATTAAAAAAAAAATATTCTGAGATAAAACTTTGATTTACTGCATTTTTATATTGTATCATATTTTCAATATGGTGATAATTAATGATTAAACAATCCATGAAAGTTCCAATATGGTAAGACAATCACCCATGTGGTACCTGAATTCATATTTAAAGTTTCCTTCCCACGACCAGGTTGGGTTCCCTCGATGCGCCTGGAGAACTATTTTATAAGTAAGGGGACCATCAGAAGTTGCCAACAAGGTCTGCCAACAAGTGTGCTGACTCCCAGCTCTGTTGACACGTCGCTCACTTACCTAAACTAGTTCTCTCTTTCTCTCTCCCTTACTTTCTATCGTTTTGCTAAAAGCTTTTATTTTTAGCCCCAAATAATTTGGGGTATTTTATGGTGGAGTATTTGTTCGTGTTTTTGGTTGATTATGAATTCTCCAACAATTAAGATAATTTGGTATTTGACTGAGTCTGCAGTGTTTCAGTTATCAGTTTTCGAAGGATATCGATAGGCGTTTGTTTTGCAATAGTTTTAGCATCTCTTCTTCCATTAATTGAATTTCACTTATGTATTTCCGGACGATTGCACTGTACACAGAATTTCCTTTAGTTGAACTGATTGCTTATCAACACGGTCGGGGGATCGACATATGCTCTATGTATACATATACCATATGTATGAATGTATTGACCCAAAACCCTTGAAGCACATACATATGAACATACCACTGGCGTGTGTGTGTGTGCATGCGCTTCAAAACAAAAACGTACGCAATGTTTACATTTTCTCTCTCTATCTCTCTATTCCTCGCTCTCTCTCTCTCTCTCTGTTTCTCTCTCTCCCACTATCTGCCTCTCTCTCTCTCTCTCTATCTCCTTCTCTCTCTCTTTTTCTTCCTGTCTCTAACACATAAAAGCATTTGTGCTTTCACTGAATTTCCTTTTCACTTACCCCATGTATCATTCATCACTGCTTAAAGTAGATAGAATGGTAACTAAATTTAGATGGAGAAGAGAAGGTATGGCGCTTTAAGGTCAAATACGCTCAACACTTGGGAAAAGTTATAGCATACTTTTGTATAGTCCCTCAGACAGTAAAATAATGGTATAAGCTAACCAGTTGCCATACCCAGGCTAGGTAATACTAAGACATACTGATTCTCTATCACACACACACGCAGCAGCACCAATTATTTGAGTAAATTTCTGTCACAGTACAAAGCGAAAGCGTTCTATGTACTACAAGCACTGTTTCTTCCTATGTGAAATCTTTTACGCTCTTAACGATTTTTTACGGTTATTAAATTGTGTTTTTTGTTATTATTATTTTAATCTTTATAAACAACGACCAACAGCAATGTAAACGAGTTTAAGGAATCAGACACAAAAGCACACTGAGCAGGCGAGCGAAGCTTTTCGCGTGACAACCATAAACATGTTGACATATAATGAAAGCACACTTTGGCCAGCAAAGCTTATGCCCTGTAAGAAGGCTTTATCGATTTTTCTCCTGACACAGTATTATGATATTTCTGGCATTTAAAAAATGTTTGAGAACTGTAAATTTATCCACAAATTCAGTCATCATAGCCGACAGTTGGTTTACAAACAAATTGCATATAAAACGTGCCATAAATGAAAAACATAAAACATTGCTGTGAAGGGCATTTCTCTCAGTTGCCTGGTCACGCTGTCACACTCGCATATGTTATCGAACAGCTGCTCGAGCATCGCGCATACTTCGCTTGCTTCAGCCCCCATGCTGTCAGTTAAATAGAGCGGTAAAGTAGAGACCATACTTATCTCCACCGGTCAACCAGGTGTATACTAACTCTGGGCAAATGTATGTATCAAGCGTGTTAGTCCCCACACACTATCTATTAAGCCATGTCGGTTTGTTTGTTTAATCTCAGATATTTAAGAGTACAATCTTAAAAATCTCTTCGTTAGCGACATTGCCCTCTATGTTCGGCGATTCCAGTTAAAATCATAAAGACAAAATGTTAAATATAAAAGATAATAAATTTATTAACTTTACTTATGTTTAACGATACCATTCGACTTTGTGAAAATGTATGTAACAGGCATAAGGCTGCATAGCAGACCCCAAAAGAGTATATATATTCTTGCTCAGAATCACTAGCCGAGTCGATTGAGCCATATCCGTCTGTCTGTCCGTCTGTTTGTTTGAGACAAGAGATCTCAGCTATTAAAAGAGGTAAAGACAACAAAATGGCATGGAGGTTCCTATATATCATAGATAGATGAACTTTATTTCAAATGTTTGGCGCCACGCCCACCGTCCCCGTTAATCGGTAATTTGCGGTTATTAAGCAAACAAATTACAATCCGATCGGATCAATAACACAAAAGTTATTCAAGTCAACGTTTTCAGTACATATGTTCTTTGGTACGAGCAGCAGCCTCCGCGCTACTTTGAACAGTTGACGTCGAGGTTGGGTCGTGTCGCTTTACTCTTTACGCGCGTCGCTGTGTGAGTGCAAGCGAGGAGGTTATACATATGTGGTAGTATTAGTTGTGCAGAATTCTCTGTTTGAAAATAGAAGTGTGGTTACACGTATATTATGGACTTAGAAAATTGGGCGAAGGGTATTTTACTGTTGGGTAAAACATCGATGTATCGGGTGAAACATTGATGTTTTTCCAGCTCTACTGTCGGGCACGCTCGACTGTTGTCTTACCGATTTGTTTAAGTTACATATGGGTGAACAACTTAAATTTAATTTATTATTTTTTTATATTTTGCGAAGTAGGCCCTAATGACGAACAGCCACTAAGACTTTATAGGATTTATTCCAATTTTTCCTTTACAAAATACAAATAAGTTTCTTAAGTTGTGTGCCGCTGAAAAACGGAAACATTCATTTTCGGTAGACACCATGCTATAATTGACTTCCAATCTTCGAGAAGCGGGTATAAAATGTTTGGATAAACAGTATTATTGAAAACAATAGAAAACCCCAGAGCTACCTAAAATAAAAAGAGGCGAATGATGATTTTGAGGGGTGGGGTTAGTTCGTCGGTCATTTGGTTGTTTCAGCATGATGCTTCTTTCCTTGCCCGCACTTCTATATTTAGAACTAGCACACTTCGTTGAATCTGTCGATGCGATCGCATATATTAGTTGTTTGTGTTTGTCTGCTTGTCGCTGTTTTTGTTTTTGTTTTTTAGCCCCAAATCAATAGCCAGCGGAAGACAATGCAATTAATTTTAGTCTAGTTAAATTTTTCGAATGCTCGCTACTTGGAAATATCCGGAACAATTCGGTTGAACACCAGCACAATCAGATCGAACCGAAATTCGATATAATAAATATATATATTTTGTACTACATTCTACTTACAAGTACAAATGCTCCCCTACACAAAAATAAGAAGAAGACAGCCAGAAATGTATATGTGAGTCCAGTAGCCAAAAGGCAGCAAAGCCAGCGCAGCATACGTGTCGTTGATATTTTTAACTTTACCAAATTATTCACTCTTTTCTTACGTTTCGGAGCCAAATCACTTTCACATTTCTTTGACAGAAAAAACTGAAAATAGCTATAGTAACAAAGAATATAAATATGATCCATATGACAATATAATTGTTTTATCATTTTAAAACATTAACTTACATATTTATATAAATGTGAATATATTATATACTTTTCTTTATATGCAAATGCATATGTTCTATGAAACCAATATATTTTTTGCAATAATAACTTTACAAATTTTAAAAACTGCTATGAGATACAGTTAAAAAGTTACTTGGAAGATCTTAAAAACTTATATTCAAGTATTTTTGGATTCACCCGCACGTAGCACTCACAATGGGTGTTAGCTCAAAAATAAATCTTAACACACACGAGCTGTTGCTTGGTGGGGAGAGCACGAATGCGCGAACCAAGACACCAATTTCTCCCAACGATCAACCGAGAACTGTTAGTTTGCTGGCCAGATCTGCTAAGCTACCGTACACCTGGTATATTTTTAGCTTTTTTTTTTAAGAAATTGGTATTATTTGGTAAGTTTTCGTAAATTTATACTATTCATTTAAAAAAAATAAAATAATAAACAAAAAAATAAACTGTTCTTGGTTTCATATACATATGGTACTTTGAGTCGTAGATTAACTGATTTTTCTAATAAAAGTATAATAATAATAGGCAATTTTCGGGAAATTTGGTAATATAATAATATGGTAATATGTACATAGAAATTGCAAAATTAGTTTTTTTTTTCAATTTTTGATGTGTTATTTGGCTGCTGTACGATGTATTGGTACAATCCAGCACGCAGTGATAAAAAGAATCTACCCTAAGTTTTGCTATTAAACTTATAATGTCCAATTTATTCATTTATGAATGTGATTTCACTGCATTTAGTAATTATCACAAATACTATACTTGCTGCAATGGAAACTAATTAATTTCTCGACTTCCATTTACGTTGTCATTGCTGCAATTAAAATGTAATTTTACGGCCATATAATGAAAATTATAACATTTGGTACTATAAAATGGGATTTATAATATAAAATTTGTAAATTTAACAAGAGTAAAATTAACAAACATGTACGGTGTTTTTCAAAACTTTTGAAAGCTAATAAACTATTCGTGGGCTTTTATTAACAGAATGTAAAAGTTATGTTAAATAATATTCGAACAAAAAGCTTGTTGGAGCTTTCCGGGTTATTTTTATAACATTTTTTAGCGGTTTATATTAAAAGAAGAAAAAGCTTTATTTACTTTCATAAATCTCAAATGGTACAAAAACATGAAAAATCTTCAAAGCCCCAAAAAGTAATGCGGGGTCACGACCTGGTCCTGCGATATATGTTTATACCCTTACAAAGGGTACATTAATTTTGGCCAGAAGTTTTTTTCTTTATATATATTCTGAATCTGCAGCAACAGGGGAGTTCATAGAGCTTTGTCCGTCTGTCCGTTCGTCCGTTCGCCTGTTGCAACACGATCTAGTCTCTTAGTTTTAGAGCTATCTGTATCTATTGGTAGACATGCTTCTTATTGCTGAAGGCTGTATATAAGTCGGAATAAGCTAAATCGGGCCAATATATCGTATAGCTGCCTTACAAGCAACCGTCCGTTTTTAGTTAGTTCTTAAAAATACCTGTTGTTAAACAAGTCGGAAAGGCTACAGTCACACGTTGACTGTAAGAGGCCATGGATTTTCAGTGTATATATTTAAAGGAAACCATAAAAAACTAATGAAGGGACAAAGCAAAACAGAATAGACAAGGGTCGATAGCATAAGTTAGAATGAGAGAGAGATATGTGGATTTTTGGCGCGTGCTAGCTTGCTACACAAGCGTCAACTGCTTCTTCATTAATTTAGACGTCCGTTAAAAATCCACTTACCTCCCTCAAGTTTTGTGTATTGCCTCACACGCATGTATACATGTGTGAGCTTCGCCTGCATGTATTGTATGCATACACGCATAAGTACAGCTTGCAAAACATCTTAAATGCAAAATTTGACACTTAATATAAAATTGATTAGATAAATATAAATAAATGGAAAATAATTCAAAAATGTATATGCTTTAGAAATATAAATGTAAACAAATATTATATAAAATACAACAATACATAAAACTAGTCGGTAAGGCTACAGTCACGCGGTGACTGTAAGACGCCATGGATTTTAGTCTTATTAGGCCATGGATTTTAAAAAAATACATGGTCTATTAGGTTTGGCGGAATGTGCGTAACAGGCAGAAGGAGACATCTGCGACCCCATAAAATATATATATTCTTACTCAGGATCACTAGCCGAGTCGATCTAGCTATGTCTGTCTGTCCGTCTGTCTGTCTGTCTGTCTGTCTGTCTGTCTGTCTGTCCGTCTGTCCGTCTGTATGAGACAACGGTTCTCAGCTATTAAGAAAGCTAGAGACTCCAAATTTGGCAGAAAGATTCATGTATATGCTAGGCAGTAAACGTAATTTTCAAATTTTGGTTACCACGCCCACCGCCCTCGAAAATCAGAAATTAATTTTAAATATGCGATTATTAAGCAAAGTATTGCTTTGGCATACATCTAGATAAATACGTTGTAAACTTATTCTATAAATTGCAACCCGATCGGATAATAGACATAGAAGTTACGTAAGTTAACGTTCTTTATTGATTTGTGATGCCGTACCTGCAAGCTGCTGCCAGCCATGTGTGTTTTCCATCTTTTTAATGCGAAAGTGGTTACGTGTGTATTTGAGATCGAAATAGTAACTTAGCCGCAAAGCCAATAGTTGCGTCGATAGTCAAATGTGTTGAGAGGCCGGCAAAATCGAACAAAGAAGAGATAGAGGTTCAACTCAACCCTCAGAAGAGGCGGTTGAGTTTTAATTACCTTTTTTTTTTTCGCTTCTAAAAGTTTTTTTTTTTTTCATCATTATAACATTTATCATATTTCAACAAATTATCTCATTCATTCCAATAGAAGTGTTATTGTTGTACAAGACAATATGACACATTTGAGCTAATGGTCTAAATATGCAATTTAAGCGTGCGCGGAGCGCAGCGACGGTGGTCTAGTTGTTTGGATGACGGACTCCTATGCAATCGGCCAGGGTTCGAATCCTAACGGCGAAAAAAAAAATGTATCCATTTTAATTTTTTTATGTTTTGTTGTATTTTATATTTATTTACATTTATATTTATAAAGCATATACCAGAGAACGGCTTCGGTTCATCCAAATGTGTGTAGGACACAATCATTCATATGAAAAATCACGCTATTCGGCCACAGTGTCAAAGTGTGTATGTATCAAGAAATTCGCTGCTGAAGCGACAGCGTGACTGAATCCCCCCTTCCACTTTTCGTTTCTCGCTTGCCGATTTGCTGCCTCGTGTGTATCATTTTCGTCTTGACCCATTTGGGCTATTTGAATATGTATACTAAGATTCGTTTTGACACACAAATAGCGCGCCTCTACACAAATTTAGGGTTTTGTATGTATTCATGAGCGCGTGCAATGCTGGAAAATGGTGGAAGGGGAAATAATTTAACTGAAAAAGGAATTCGAATTGAATAATTGATAATTGCTAGCAATTTAATATATAAACAAGTGGATATGGCTACAGTCGAACGCCCGACAGTAGGATACCCTTCTCCCAATTTTCTAAATCTGTTACAAACGTGTAACCACACTCATAATTTCAAACAGAAATTCTGCACGAATACTTCTCAACATATAGCTTACTCGCTCGCACTCACACAGCGACGCGCGTAAAGCGTGAAGCGGCGAGACGCAACGTCGACGTCGACGTCAACTCCAAGCAGCGCGCCGGCTGCTGCTCGTACATTTGTATCGAAAACGTTGACTTGAATAACTCCTGTGTTATTGATCCGATCGGATTGTAATTTGGAGAATACGTTTATATGGCATTAAGCATTATACATACCAAAGCGCAACTTTATAAGTTTAATACTTTGCTTAATAATCGTAAATTACCGATTTGCGGGGGCGGTGGGCGTGGCATCAAACATTTGAAATAAACTTTATCTGCTTGGGAAACATAGGAACCTCCATGCCAAATTTGGTGTCTCCAGCTCTTTTAATAGCTAAGATCCGTTGTCTCAAACAAACAGTCGGACAGACGGACAGCCGGACAGACGGACAGACAGACGGACATGTCTCAATCGACTCGGCTAGTGATCCGAAAATGTATGTAACAGGCAGAAGGAGACATCTCCGACCACATAAAGTATATATATTCTGAATCAGTATCGAGTCGATATAGCCATGTCCGTCTGTCCGTCTGTCTGTCTGTCCGTCCGTGTGAACACCTGGATTTCAGCTATTATAAGAACTAGAGTTTCCAAAGTTGGTAACAATATGTGTTATATTTGCACGCTTATCAAGTTTATTTAAGATTTTTGCCACGCCTTCACGCGCCCACATAAATTGAAAAAAAATTGATTACAGCCGCAATATTAGCTTTATTGCAACATATACGTTATAAATATCATATTGTGGACGTTTTGTCAAAATTTCAGTAAGATTGGATGATAAATATGGAAGATATTAAAGAAATAGAGTGCCATGTGACCACGTGTTTTTGTCTGTTTTATTATGTTAGATATGCAAAATATGCAGGTTCAACTCCGGCAGCAAGCACTTTTTTTTCAATTATTGCACTAAAGTTATTTGCACTGATCATTATTGCAATTTTATAGTTTAGCAAACTATTAAACTTATAGAGTTCTGCAAATAAAGCTATATATAATACGAACATATTCTCCAAATTACAATTTGATCGCTCCAATAACACAGAAGTTATTCAAGTCAACGTTTTCGGTACAAACGTACGAGCAGCAGCCTGCGCGCTGCTTTCAGTAGTTGACGCCGACGTCGACGTCACACTTAACGTGCGCCGATGTGTGAGTGTGAGCGAGAAAGCTATATATAGTAGAAGTATTTGTGCAAAATTTCTGTTTGAAATTATGAGTGTGGTTACACGTTTGTAACGGATTTTAAAAATTGGGAGAAGGGTATCTTACTGTCGAGCGCTCGACTGTAGCCATATCCACTTGTTAATGCTATTGTATATACCTGGATTTCTTATACAAAACGTTATGAGGAAATGTCTTTGTGTAAAGGATCTGTTGGTCATAAAATCTAAATTTGAAAAGTTCTCATTCAAAAATGCGTTTGAATAACAGCTATATGATTTTTTGTTTAACAGCTACGTGTAATAGTACTCAGATTTCCATAAAATTGCAACAAGAACCTTCATTAGGCCGATCGTTGATCGTTATAAGTTATAAAACTTCGATTTTGATGAAACTTTAATATTAAGGACATACTTACATTTGGATGTGGTAAGCCTGATAGCTATATCTTGATATATAACGAAAATCGGCCGATAGGCTCCCATGACAGCTATACGATATATCAGTCCGATCTGGCCCGTTCCGACTTATTTACAGAGGGCAGAAATAAGAAGCTTGTGAGCCAAGTTTCATAAAGATGGCTCAATAACTGGGGGACTAATTTGCGATGCAACAGACAGACGGACTGACTGATTTTTCCTATATATTGTAGTATTCAGATAGAAACATACTACGGCCTCACTGAGCGCTGATCCTGGAGATCAATGCCTAGCGCATAGAAAGAGTAGGAGGGCGTGCACTTCTAGCGTCGCTCTGACGTAGCTCGTCGGATATGTCGTGGGATCTTTTCCTAACCCGCTCTATACGGCCTCTTGTGGGTAGAAAGAAAGAATAAGTGCACTGTCTGTAAGCTATATGATGGGCGAAATAAAATAAGGTGAATTGCTGTTGAATTGCGCGTTACGTTCGTTAATAGACTGCAAGGGTGGCTGAGCTGATGGTTGCCCCCTCCTCTGTACCCTCCCGACCTTGGTAACGAGATGGATTAGTTTGACGGTTACCCCTTAACAAATGTTTATTTACATTGGTTTAAATTTCATAGTATGTTAGATACATTATAACTTCATTTAGACGGACCATAATTCACAAGCTATCTGATCATCTTGATCAAAAATAGGCTTAACGTTTCAAAATTTAACTTTGCTAAATATATATAAGTTCATCGTAACCTCAAACTTATATATATATATATATATATATATGTTGAATGACAACTACTGTATACATGTATTCAATAATGGCAAAAAGAATGGGCAATATATGTTATCTTTTTAATTAACTAATTTAGGTATGCCAAATTATATGCACTAGTGCAACATCTAAGACAGTGTTTCAAAAATTCATTATACCCTTCGACCATTGAAAATGGTCAAAAAAGGGTATACTAACTTTGTGCAATGTATGTAACAGGCATAAGGAGGCGTGGCAGACCCCATAAAGTATATATATTCTTACTCAGGATCACTAGCCGAGTCGATTGAGACATGTCCGTCTGTCTGTCCGTCTGTCCGACTGTCTGTTTGAGACAACGGAACTCAGCTATTAAAAGAGCTAGAGACACCAAATTTGGCATGGAGGTTCCCATATTTCCCAAGCAGATGAAGTTTATTTCAAATGTTTGATGCCACGCCCACCGCCCCCGCAAATCGGTAATTTGTGATTATTAAGCAAACTATTAAACTTATAAAGTTCTGCTTTGGTATGTATAAAGCTATATGCCATACGAACATATTCTCCAAATTACAATCTGATCGGATCAATAACACAGAAGTTATTCAAGTCAACGTTTTCAGTACGTTTTCAGTGCAGACTGCGCGCTGCATTCAGTAGTTGACGGCGACGTCGACGTCACTCTTAACGTGCGTCGATGAGTGAGTGTGAGCGAGAAAGCTATATGTAGAAGAAGTATTTGTGCAAAATTTCTGTTTGAAATTATGAGAAAAATTGGGAGAAGGGTATCTTACTGTCGAGCGCTCGACTGTAGCCATATCCACTTGTTTTTTGTATAAAATAATAATGTTTTACTTTCATTTACTCACATACATTCCTCCCTTGCGCGTTCGTTGGGCCCTTCGAAGATGCAGGTGATGATGCTGTTAAAAATCTTTATATTTATGTTGAAAACAGTCGATGATGTTGCATTTGCATTTACAAATGAATGATGTGCACTATATATACGAGGGTCGTTTGATAAGTCCGTGACTTTTTGTATTTGCCGCGCACCTGCTCTAAATACAACACTGCTCCTGTCAGCAGTTATCGATTAACAGCTGACTGTAAAATTTTGAGAAAGCTGCGTTTTTTGGTTTGCGTTTTATAGGCATTGAAAGCAGACGATCTCGTGAATTTTAACGAAAATGGAAAAAAGTGAATTTCGTGTGCTAATTAAGCATTATTTTTTGCGTAAAAAATCCATCACCGAAACCAAGGAAAGACTTGATAAATATTATGGGGACTCTGCACCATCAATTTCAATGGTTAAGAAATGGTTTACTGAGTTCCGTTGTGGTCGTACCAGTACAAGTGATGCCGAACGTTCAGGTCGCCCAAAAGAGGTCGTCATGCCAGAAATCGTCGACAAAATCCATGGAATGATATTGGATGATCGGAGAATGAAAGTGCGTGAGGTAGCTGAGGCTGTAGGCATCTCAACTGAACGGGTACATCCCATTTTACATGAATATTTGGACATGAAAAAGCTTTCCGCGCGATGGGTGCCGCGATTGCTCACACACGACCATAAGCGCAACCGTGTGACCATTTCAAAGGAGTGTTTGGCGATGTTCAACCGCAATCCAAACGAATTTTTGCGCCGTTTCGTTACCGTAGACGAAACATGGATCCACCACACCACACCAGAGACCAAAGAACAATCAAGACAGTGGGTTTCTCCGGGTGAACGTGCACCAAAGAAGGCCAAGGTGGGTCTGTCGGCCAACAAGGTCATGGCCACAGTTTTTTGGGATGCACAAGGTATCATTCACATCGATTACCTTGAAAAGGGTAAAACGATCACCGGCGAATATTATTCAGAGCTTTTGGACAGATTCGATATTGATTTGAAGCAGAAACGACCGCATTTGGCGAAAAAAAAAGTGCTGTTCCATCAGGACAATGCACGGGTGCACACGTGTGTAGTCAGCATGGCAAAATTTCATAAATTGGGCTACGAACTGCTACCCCATCCAGCATATTCTCCAGATTTAGCCCCCTGTGACTATTTTTTGTTTCCAAACATGAAGAAATGGCTCGGCGGTAAGAGATTCGGGTCAAATGAAGAGGTCATCACAGAAACAAACGACTATTTTGAGGGCCTTGAGAAAACCTATTATTTGGAAGGAATAAAAAAATTGGAAAAACGCTGGACTAAATGTATAGAGCTAAAAGGAGATTATGTTGAGAAATAAAACGCTTCTTTGACGAAAAAAATATATTTTATTCAAAAAGTCACGGACTTATCAAACGACCCTCGTATATAAGTGTCTTAATCTAATTGTGTAGAGAAAAATTGAATTTAATGTGTGATATGTTTTTTATACCCGCTACTCATAGAGTAGAAGGGTATTATAACTTTGTTCAAACCGAAAATGTATGTAACAGGCAAAAGGAGACATCTCCGACCGCATAAAGTATATATATTCTTGATCAGTATCAACAGCCGAGTCGATATAGCCATGTCCGTCTGTCCGTCTGTCTGTCCGTCCGTCCGTGTGAACACCTGGATCTGAGCTATTATAAGAGCTAGAGCTACCAAATTTTGTGACAATATGTGTTGTTACTGCACGCTTATCTAGTTTATTTTAGATTATCATATACGTCATAAATACCATATTGCGGACGTTTCGTGAAAATTTCAGTAAGATTGGACTATAAATATGGAAGATATTAAAGAAATAGTAGTGCCATGTGACCACGTGTTTCGTCTGTTTTGTTATGTTAGATATGCAAAATATGCAGGTTCAACTCCGGCAGCAAGCACTTTTTTTTCAATTATTGCACTAAAGTTATTTGCACTGATCATTATTGCAATTTTATAGTTTAGCAAACTATTAAACTTATAGAGTTCTGCAAATAAAGCTATATATAATACGAACATATTCTCCAAATTACAATTCGATCGGACCAATAACACAGAAGTTATTCAAGTCAACGTTTTCAGTACAAATGTACGAGCAGCAGCCTGCGCGCTACTTTAGCAGTTGACGTCGACGTCAACGTCACTCTTAACGTGCGTCGCTGTGTGAGTGTGAGCGAGAATGCTATATGTAGTAGAAGTATTTGTGCAAAATTTCTGTTTGAAATTATGAGTGTGGTTACACGTTTGTAACGGATTTTTAAAATTGTGAGAAGGGTATCCTACTGTCGGGCGTTCGACTGTAGCCCTACCCACTTGTTTTGTTTTGTTTAGATGATACGTCGGCGTCTGTGTCAGCTGACACTCCAACTCGCCCCACAATGAAACGAAAGTTCGATTTTCAGGGATTTATGTTTGATAAAACCAGTTTTCTCACCTGGTCCTGTCGGAATTCCTAGTTGCGTACTTCTATACTGTGCCGATCCTCTATCTAAGCTATTGCTCAAACTTTTTTCGCTGTCCCTGAAAACTTCCACCTTTCCTTCCATATGGAAGGAATCTTTAATTTTACCGCTTCACAAGAAGGGCAGCAAGTCTGATGCTTTAAACTATAGAGGTATCTCAAAATTGTCGGCTATTCCAAAACTCTTCGAGAATGTCATAACTCCTCACTTGCAGCATTTACTATATGTAGATCCGTCATATCTCTTTGTCAGCACAGATTTTTAAAACGTCAGTCATCCTCGACAAATTTACTTGAGCTTACATCCTTATAATAAAGGGTTTTCAGAAAAATTTTCAAACTGACGTCATTTATACTGATTTCAGTAAAGCATTTGACTCAGTAAATCACTCCCTTTCTTGCACATAAACTAAACATAATTGGTTTCTCACCAAATCTTTTAAGCTGGCCATTAAGGTCCCTTTCTTTTTACGCTTTTCATCAATGACCTCCCTTCGGTCATACTTAACTCGCGTACTCTTATGTATGCAAATGATGTAAAGCTTTGTTTTCAATTTAAAGACGCCTCCTGTCATTCATCCCTTCAAGCCGACCTTAACAGTTTTAACAGTTGGTGTGGTGCAAGCCTATTAAATCTGAACAGCTCAAAATGCAAGTTGATGACATTCTCTCGTGCCAGTCCTAAGTACGAAAATTACACTTTATGTGGTTGTCCTCTGGAAAGAATTACCTCTGTGGACGACCTTGGAGTACGCCTGGACGCTAAACTCAAGTTCTCCGAGCACATTTCTTCCATAGTCAATAAGGCTATGAGTGTGCTGGGATTTATTAAGAGGTGGGCTAAGGAATTTAACGATCCTTATATAACTAAGACCCTTTAAACCTCACGTCCTATTCTCGTGTATGGATCATGCGTTTGGTGTCCTCAGTTTTCAACCTACAAGGACCGCATTGAATCCGTACAAAAGAACTTTTTGATTTTCGCATTGCGTGGACTAAATTGGGATTCAAACTTCAGACTTCCCTCCTATACTAACAGACTTCTTCTACTAAATCTACCTTCCTTAGCCAATCGGCGTACTATCCTTGGTGTGCTTTTTATACCCTTCGACCATTGAAAATGGTCAAAAAAGGGTATACTAACTTTGTGCAATGTATGCAACAGGCATAAGGAGGCGTGGCAGACCCCATAAAGTATATATATTCTTGCTCAGGATCACTAGCCGAGTCGATTGATCCATGTCCGTCTGTCTGTCCGTCTGTCCGGCTGTCCGTCTGTCCGTCTATCTGTTTGAGACAACGGATCTTAGCTATTAAAAGAGCTAGAGACACCAAATTTGGCATGGAGGTTCCCATATTTCCCAAGCAGATGAAGTTTATTTTAAATGTTTGATGCCACGCCCACTGGTATTTGTGATTATTAAGCAAAGTATTCAACTCTTAAAGTTCTGCTTTGGTATGTATAAAGCTGAATGCAATATGAACATATTACAATCCGATCGGATCAATAACACAGGAGTTATTCAAGTCAACGTTTTCATTACAAATGTACGAGCAGTAGCCTGCGCGCTGCTTTGAGCAATTGACGTCGACGTTGCGTCGTGTCGCTTTATTCTTTACGCGCGTCGCTGTATGAGTGCGACCGAGTAAGCTATATGTAGTGTAGTTACACGTTTTTAACAGATTTAGAAAATTGGGAGAAGGGTATCTTACTGTCGAGCGCTCGACTATAACCACTATAACATATAGCTGCCATAGGAACAATCGGCTGAAATTAGGGTTTTTGTATGCAAACCTGTTTTGTTCTTGGAAATACAGCACATTATCAATACTTTTTAATGTTATACAGTAACCCGTCCTTAGTTTTTCCATTTAAATATCTCAGACGTTTATATTCTATAGCTGTTATAGGAACAATCAGTCAGTCCGTCTGTCTGTTGCAACGCAAATTAGTCCCCCAGTTATTGAGCTATCATCATAAAAGTTGGCTCACAAGCTTCTTATTTCTGCCCTCTTTAAATAAGTCGGAACTGGCCAGATCGGACCGATATATTGTATAGCTGTCATGGAACCTATCGGCCGATTTTCGTTATATTTCAAGATATAGCTATCAGGCTTACCACATCCAAATCTTAGTGTGTCCTTAATAATAAACTTTCATAAAAATCGAACTTTTTATACCCTTCGACCATTGAAAATGGTCAAAAAAGGGTATACTAACTTTGTGCAATGTATGTAACAGGCATAAGGAGGCGTGGCAGACCCCATAAAGTATATATATTCTTACTCAGGATCACTAGCCGAGTCGATTGAGCCATGTCCGTCTGTCTGTCCGTCTGTCTGTTTGAGACAACGGATCTCAGCTATTAAAAAAGCTAGAGACACCAAATTTGGTATGGAGGTTCCTAAATTTAGCAAGCAGACGAAGTTTATGTTAAATGTTTAATGCCACGCCCACCGCCCCCGCAAATCGGTAATTTGTGATTATTAAGCAAAGTATTGAACATATAATTGTACGATTATTTAGCAAACTATTAAACTTATAGAGTTCTGCTTTGGTATGTATATCATACGAACATATTCTCCAAATTACAATTCGATCGGATCAATAACTCAGGAGTTATTCAAGTAAACGTTTTCAATACAAATGTACGAAGAGCAGCCTGCGCGTTGCTTTGAGTAGTTGAACCCGACGTCGACGTCACTCTTAACGTGCGTCGCTGTGTGAGTGTGAGCGAGATAGCTATATGTAGAAGAAGTATTTGTGCAAAATTTCTGTTTGAAATTATGAGTGTGGTTACACGTTTGTAACGGATTTTTATACCCTTCGACCATTGAAAATGGTCAAAAAAGGGTATACTAACTTTGTGCAATGTATGTAACAGGCATAAGGAGGCGTGGCAGACCCCATAAAGTATATATATTCTTACTCAGGATCACTAGCCGAGTCGATGGAGCCATGTCCGTCTGTCTGTCCGTCTGTCCGTCTGTTTGTTTGAGACAACGGATCTCAGCTATTAAAAAAGCTAGAGACTCCAAATTTGGCATGGAAGTTCCTATATTTCCCAAGCAGGTGAAGTTTATTTAAAATGTTTGGTGCCACGCCCACCGCCCACGTAATGCGGTTATTTGTGATTATTAAGCAAACTATTAAACTTATAAAGTTCTGCTTTGGTATGTATAATGCTTAGTGCCATATAAACGTATTCTCCAAATTACAATCCGATCGGATTAATAACACAGGAGTTATTCAAGTCAACGTTTTCAAATGTACGAGCAGCAGCATGCGCGCTGCTTTCAGTAGTTGACGCCGACGTCGACGTCACTCTTAACGTGCGTCGCTGTGTGAGTGTGAGCGAGAAAGCTATATGTAGTAGAAGTATTTGTGCAAAATTTCTGTTTGAAATTATGAGTGTGGATACACGTTTGTAACGGATTTTAAAAATTGGGAGAAGGGTATCTTACTGTCGAGCGCTCGACAGTAGCCATATCCACTTGTTAAAATTGGGAGAAGGGTATCCTACTGTCGGGCGTTCGACTGTAGCCCTAGCCACTTGTTTTATATATCAAAAAGTAAATGAATGTTCACAAATTAAATTTTGTTTTATCTTTGTGATGATTCTAAACAAAAACAAATCAATTTATTACTCAAAATGTTGTTAATTTTTTTAACATTATTAATTTAAACAAAAAAGTGGTGTTTGCTCCCATGATTTTTGAACAACCACCCAAAGCTGTGATCGAGTTGTTGGATTTGCATTTGCAACATATCGTTTAACATCTCCCCATAGGTTTTCAATTGGATTTAAATCCGGAGACTGCGGAGGCCATGACATAAGATCGATCCGCTTTGATGCCATCCAGCTTTTGACCAGTTTGCTTGTATGTTTGGGGTCGTTATCTTGTTGAAACGTCCATTTCAACATTTTCTAATATTTTAGCATATACCGATCGATCCATGATCCCATCACTTATAAATATAGGGCCCACTCCACTGTAAGAAAATATGCCCATACCATAATACTCAATCCGCCGTGTTTAACTATCTTCAAAGTGTACCTAGGATCGTACTCTGTGTTAGGTGGACGTCTGACATATTGTCTGGAGCCCTTTCCACCAAATAACACAATTTTACTTTCGTCACTCCATAAAATATTTCGCCCCTTTGTAATGGGCCAATTAAGGTGACTTTTGGCGAACTCCAAACGTGCTTTGACATGTCTGGTGGCTAACAGTGGAACTTTTCGTGGATGGCACGCTTTGAGATTTTGTTCTTTAAGACGTCGTCGAATAGTAGCGCCACTAACATTCAAGCTTAACTCATTTTTTATCTTGCTGGATGATGCAAAAGGCTGCGCCTTGCTATATCGCACAGGGCCGGCGCAAACCCTCTGACTGAACCCTCCACGAGGGTGCCGGCTGGGCAATGGGCTGTGTATTGACTCAAACATCAGAGTCAGACACTGTCTTGTTGCTCGGGCCAATACACGGCCCAGCTAAGGCAAGGACACAACAACATACGGACAATCAAAGTCTGGTGCTGCGGTGTCCGATGCCATGGTTAGAGGTGCCTGGCAGATAGGCCTAAAATGCTATGGGGTGGTTCAATTCAAAGATTCAACTCGGGCTGGGATGTCAGCCCAAATGTCGGTGGAAGGCGTGACTGCTACCACCTCTGTACTGGTGGGAGCAGGCCAGGACAGTTGTACAACTACTGCCTCAACGTCCAAGAATGCCAAGATGTGGCGCGGTACCAGAGTCCATGCAGACTCGGAGAGTGACCCTCAAGGCATTGAAATAAGTGCTGAGGCGGAAGAAAGACTCTTGCGCTCCCCAGTCAAGGGTTCCAACTCCCCTAGTAGGGAAGGGCCCAAAAAGACGAAGGAGGGCTTGAGAGCCAAAGCCCAGTACAAAGCAGCCTTGAAAATCAAATCTCGGCTCGCTGGCAGCAACTAACTCACCCCTGAGGAGAGGAAAAAGCTGGAGTGGGCCGAAGAGAAAATCGAAGAAGGAAGAAAACACTTCGAAGGCAAATTGGCAATGAAGGCCACTTCAAGCCAATATGCCAACAAGGTCGAGGAGTTGCTACTCACTAAAAGGCAGCGGTCCGAAGACCAAGACAAGGCGGATGTGCCCGCGAGCAAGCGGCCGCGCCAGAAGGTAGAGAAAACCCCTAGAAAGCCACTGCCGAAAATGGAGACAGCTAGCGGTGTGGCGCGAAGGCACTTAGTCGTCGCGCTCATCGACCGCAGTAACCCCAACGGCAAAATGAATTGAGGCTGTTGGACGCACTATTCAGAAGAATGGAGGAGCCAGAGTCTCAGCCTACCACCTTTGACGGAGCGGGGTGGCTCAACGGGGTAAAGATACTGAGCTGTAAGGATGACCTCACCCTGAAGTGGGTCACCGAGACTGTATCCAAGATGGACGCTCCCTGGGAAGGTCCCAAGCTAGAGGTAGTTGACAGAACCTGTATTCCGTCAATACCAAAAGCGAAGGTACTCTTCCCAAGGGTCGTACCTAAGGAACAGGCGCTCAAACTGCTCCGATGGCAGAATCCGGACGTGCATACCTCAGACTGGACGGTACTACACGCTGGCAAGCCGAAAGGCAACGGCCAACAGATGGTCCTCCAGATCAATAAGGAGGCTGAGGATCTGCTGTACCCGAGGTTCGGGAAGATGGCGTGGGGAGTAGGTAATGTATACTTACGACTCAAGAAGCGCCACCCGAACGATCCCAACGCCAACACGCTGGAGGCCGGCGAGGTGGAAAAGGACCTCGAAGCCTTGACCGACGCGGCCAACAGCCTCGATATTGACGATGAAACGGAGGAGGATGGTGACCCGGCGATCGTAGCCAACCCATCCAAGCTGAAAGAATCAGAAAATAGCCATGAAGCTACAGATCCTTCAGCTAAATCTCCATAAGAGCAAGTTGGCGTCGGCGGAGCTCCTTCTAACCCTGGAGGAGGAGTCCGTCGACGTGGCCCTAGTCCAGGAGCCCTGTATCGCGTCGGGCAACAAGATCGCTGGACTAGGGTCTAGCAACTACTCTATCTTCTACCCGACCACCGTAAGTAGAGCTAGAACTGCAATTCTTGTAAGAAAAGGCATCTACGCTTATCTTATGTCCAATTACAGCTCCACCACCAACCACTCCTAATGGCGTCCTGCTATCTAACGCAGGACAGGGAATCACCGACGGAGGAGACGGAGCATCTGATACAGGAGGTGAGCCAGAAGAGGCAACCCCTGGTGATAGGCGCCGACGCCAACGCCCACCACACCCTATGGGGCTGCAAGGATGTAAACAACAGGGGTGAGTCGCTTTTAGACTTAATTCTTAAATATAATCTTAAGATCGCGAACAGGGGGGAGGAACCCACCTACGTGGGTCCCACCTCATCAAGCGTCATAGATTTAACACTCGCGTCTGGAACAAATACCGATGTCACTGAGTGGAGGGTTCTCAGCAAACCCTCCTTCTCTGATCACAGGTATATCCAGTTCAAAGTTCAACTCGAGTGCAAAGTGACAAAAAGTCTTTACAAGAAAAAAAAAAACAAAAAAAAAATCCCCGGAATACCAACTGGGATATGTATAAGACCAAAGTGACAAGGACACTCCCAGCACCATCACCGATCATATCAACGGCGGACACTGAGAAGTCCGTGAAGACTCTCTGTCACCACCTAACCACGGCCTTCAACGCAGCGTGCAAAACCTCAATTGTTAGAAGGAAGCACAGGCCACCCTGGTGGAATCCACAATTGAAGGCACAACGCATCGACCTACAAGAAATCTTCAAACTGGCCAAACAAGCAGATGAAGATTTTGTATGGGACGAGTACAGAATAAGGCTCCGCGACTTTAAGAAAAAGGTCCAGACAGCCAAAAGGAACTCCTGGAGATCCTTCTGCTCTGGCATAGAGAAGGTCACAGAAACCGCCAGACTTAGGAAGCTTCTGTCGAGCCAACCGGCAATCCAGAGCCAACTAAGAACCAGCGATGGCCAATGGACGAGTAGCAGCAGGGAAGCGACTAATACCTTCTAAGCGAGCACTTCCCCGGATGCACAGATGTACTCGATCCGCAACAACCAATGCATACGAACCCAAGGTCCGACGTACCTGGGAATATAATCACACCACATAAAATCCAGTGGGCCATAGACTCGTTTGAGAGTTACAAATCCCCTGGCCTAGATGGTGTAATACCAGCCATGCTACAGAAGACCAAAGAAAAGGTCACTCCATGGCTGGAATCGATATTCAAAGCATGTCTGAGGCAGGGATATGTACCGGTACCCTGGAGGACAGCACGTGTTGTGTTCCTGCCAAAAGCAGGAAAATGCAGACACATGCAGCCGAATTTCTCATTCCTGCTAAAAACCTTCGAAAAACTTTTGGATCTACCCATAAGAGGAGGCATGGACCGACTCGTAGAATCCAACCAACACGCATACACAAAAGGGAAATCGGTGGAAACAGCGCTACACTCCCTAGTAGCCACCATCGAAAAAGCCCTACACCACAAGGAATTTGCCTTAGGAGCGTTCCTGGACATCTCAGGTGCATTCAACAATGTATCTACAGAAGCGATCATGCGGAGCCTGAGAGCCGCAGAAACCCACGAAGCTGTAAACTCTTGGATATGCAATCTACTGAGCTGCAGAAGAGTAAGAGCCGAATGGGGAACCACGACCATAACTAAAGCAGCGCACAGAGGCACGCCACAAGGCGGAGTGCTGTCGCCGCTGTTGTGGAATTTAGTGGTAAACGACGTCTTAAGAAAATTTAAACGGGAAGCCCCCAAGATAACCGCCTATGCAGATGACATAGCCATAATTATCGTGGGCAAATGTCCAATGACAATCAGCTCTGTCATGGACAATACACTCAAAGAAATACTGAAGTGGGCGATGGAGGTCGGACTCAGTATCAATGCGGACAAGACGGATCTAATTCTCTTTACCAAGAGATACAAGATACCGCAATGGACTCCGCCATCTATAAACGGTGCCATGCTCGAGCCAAAAAAGAGCGTAAAATATCTAGGAATAGTACTGGACAGCAAACTGAGCTGGAAACCCAATGTCGAGGAAAGGGTTAAGAAAGCCACAAATGCACTTTATGCATCGCAAAAGATGCTAAGTAGCACGTGAGGCTTGTCTCCCAGACTAATGCACTGGATCTTCATCTCAATTGTTCGTCCAATACTACTCTACGGTATCCTAGTATAGTGGAAGGCCACTAAGAAATCCACATACCTCCTAACAATGGAAAGGGTACAAAGACGTGCACTGATGTGCATTACTGGGGCACTGAGATCCACTCCAACAAAGGCCCTGGAAGTGATACTCGGAGTTCTCCCAATTGATATACAGGCCAAACTACTAGCACAAAAGACTGCGCAACGTCTTTGTGCAACGGGACATATGGCCTTCGCAAACTATGGGCATAGCGAAGTGGGAGGAGAGTCATTCAATAGCACGGACTATATGACCCCAATAAACAACTTCTCCAGAACGCCCACTCTAATGGGTTATGAAGATTGGAAAATCGGCATGGACGAAAACGCAACAAAGTTGTTTACGGACGGATCTAAAATGGAAGCCGGCGTGGGCGCCGCGGTCTACTGTGCAGATCCGCTCATTCAAGTGTCATACAAGTTGCCGGATTACTGTAGCATCTTCCAGGCGGAGGTTTTAGCTATAAGGAAGGCGGCAGAACTTGCGACAACACTCAACACAAATCCAGTCAACATCCTAGTCGACAGTCAGGCGGCTATCAAATCTTTGCAATCCTATGTCATCAGCTCCGAAGGTGTACTGGCAAGCAGGGAAGCATTAGATGCATTAAGCATCCGATCGAAGGTGCGCATCTTCTGGGTTCCCAGCCACCAGGGCATTGAATGAAACGAGAGGACAGGCTAGCGATATAGGGTGCCGAATCTAGACAGCTGACAGTTGAAGACCTGAAGCCACCGCTGCGATCAATAAGCCACAGCCTAGAACAAGGCGCTGCGGTAACAGCAGGGAGAAGATGGCACAACACAAAAAACTGCAAAATAACCCGCACTATGTGCAACAACGCAAACGCGAAAATAGCCCATTAACATATGTCACTCAGCTCCCTGTGACTGTAGAACAATGATAGGCATACTCACGGGTCACTGTCTGACCGCAACTCATGCTATAAAGTTGGGCATCACAGACAATGACGAATGCAGGAGATGCAAGGAACCAGATGTAAGAGAAACTCTGGAGCACCTCATATGCGGCCTGGCACCCCAAAAACTCCTGGCTTTTGCCAAACTAACCAGCATACCAGACTGGGATAATTAAACTAAGAAATTAACAGCCTCCATCACTTATCCGGCCGCAGTAACGATCATACTGATCTATGTGAGGCCCCCGCATTAGGGGGCCTGCCGATATAACCTAACCTAACCTATATCGCACAATAGATCGGTCCTCATAAGGCGTGGTTTTACGTCGGATACCACGATTTTTTAATCATTTTAGCAGAATATCCACATATTTCTTGGATGTCTTTATATGTTTTTCCCAGGATTCTTAGTTGCACTATAATATTTCTTTTTTCTGGAGTACAATGTTTGCCCCTGCCCACTAAGTTAAAAAATATAAATTTATTTTAGTGTTTTCTAATGTTAATAATAGTCACTAACACAAAACCACTTACTTTTTATCAATTAAACGTCTTAACAAATTTTTTTTGGCCTATCAAGATACACACTGCTATTTTAATGAGCAGCCAAGGACTGGTGCTTCAGCAAAAAGAGTTGTTCATTTGCTGAAATCTCGCAAATCTAACGGGACTTTTTCGTTTCTTCCTTATACACATTCCATTCTACAACAACAATGCGTACGCGTTGGAATAATCGTAACGGAACTTGAAAAAAATGACATTACTTGATTGCATTTCTCGCACTGCTATTTTTGTGAACATGTACATAAAGCTTAATGCAATATGATCATGTGCTCCAAATTACAATCCGATCGGATTAATAACACACAAGTGATCGTTTTTAGTACAAATGTTCGGTACGAGCAGCAGCCTGTGAGCTGCTATGAGCAGCGTCGACATCGCAACGCGTCGCTTTTCTCATTACGCATGCGTATGTGTAAGTGCGAGCAAGTAAGCCATATGCAGTAGAATAATTTCTGCATAATATGTACTCTGTTTGAAAGTATGAGTGTGGTAACACGTTTGTAGCCTTACCGACTTGTTTCGATTTGTCGTTGGGGGCTTTTGACAAAATCCTAATATTCGATTGAATAATATCGTATATTCTTGTCAAATTTTAATATATTTATGGGTTACAGTAAACTTTCAATTAAGATCGAATTTATAATTCCATAGAGCAATTTTAGCATGATGCCACAATTGCTCTCTCGCTAAGTGTTCATAAACAAGTCGAAGGGTATCTTATTCTCACGCGCTCTCGACTGTAGCTTTTCTTACTAGATTTAGATATTTTTGTTATAGCTCCTACTTGCCTTTGACTCTCCACACTCCTGCCGTCAAGCTGCCTGGGGAAAAGCTGTTCAAAACTGTATATGTACAAAAACTTTCATAATAATAATTCATAACAGTAAGATACCCTTCTCCCAATTTTTAAAATCCGTTACAAACGTGCAACCACACTCATAATTTCAATCAGAAATTTAGCACAAATACTTCTTCTACATATAGCTTTCTCGCTCACACTCACACATCGACGCACGTTAAGAGTGACGTCGACGTCGGCGTCAACTACTGAAAGCAGCGCGCAGGCTGCTGCTCTTGCATTTGTACTGAAAACGTTGACTTGAATAACTTCTGTGTTGTTGATCCGATCAGATTGTAATTTGGAGAATATGTTCGTATGGTATATAGCTTTATACATACCAAAGCAGAACTTTATAAGTTTAATAGTTTGCTTAATAATTACAAATTACCGATTTGCGGGGGCGGTGGGCGTGGCATCAAACATTTAACATAAACTTCATCTGCTTGGGAAATTTAGGAACCTCCATACCAAATTTGGTGTCTCTAGCTTTTTTAATAGCTGAGATCCGTTGTCTCAAACAGACAGACGGACAGACGGACAGACAGACGGACATGTCTCAATCGACTCGGCTAGTAATCCTGAGCAAGAATATATATACTTTATGGGGTCTGCCACGCCTCCTTATGCCTGTTACATACATTTGCACAATGCCCTATGGGCGATTTCTCGATTTTGGCGGCATAAAGTCTAAAAATAAAGCTAGAGACATAAATTTTTTTTTAAAATGTTCGTTATATTTAACTTTAATTTCGGAATTTTTTTTTCGACATTTGGGTCACCTCTTTTTTTCCGCATATGTGTAGGCCGCCACTAATATGTGCATTTATTTAAGAGCAAATTATAAATGTTCAACTAAAATTGAAACAAAATGAAAAACTAAGGGCGGGTTACTGTAAAACATTAAAAAGTATTGATAATGTGCGGTATTTCCAAGAACAAAACAGGTTTGCATACAAAAGTTAATTTCAGCCGATTGTTCCTATGGCAGCCATATGTTATAGTGGTCCGATTTTGATATAATTTTGGCAGCACATTAAGAACGTAATAAGAATAAGATTTGCCAAATCTTGTTGCAATATCTTGAAAAACAACAAAAGTCGGCCGATAGTTTCTATGGCAGCTATATGATGAAGATAACTCAAAAACTGAGAGACTAGTTTGCTTTGCAACAGACGGACGGACGGACATCGATTTTTCGATTCCTTTGTTGATGCTGATTCAGAATATATATACTTTATAGGGTCGGAGATGTCTCCTAAGGTGCGTTGCAAACTTCTGTCTAAAATTAATATACCCTCTGCAAGGGTATAACAACACGGGTCTGCGAATTCAAAAAGACAATACCCGCGTGTACACACACACAAATTAAGAAGTTTAACACACGAACGCAAACTTGTAATAACAATATTTATGTATGATTTGCCGACTCTGGCTCTCTCCAGACCAACTTTTGCATCTCTTTAACATTATATCCGTCTGCCACCTGCCGTTGCTTTGTTTACTTGTGTAACCGTATCATATTTTCAGCAGTTGAACTTGTAAGCAACAACAACTGCAAGAGCTTGCATATAATTAGGCACATAACAAGAGAAAACAAGTGGATATGTTTACAGTCGAACGCCCGACAGTAAGATACCCTTCTCCCAATTTTCTAAATCTGTTACAAACGTGTAACCACACTCATAATTTCAAACAGAAATTCTGCACGAATACTTCTCTACATATAGCTTACTCGCTCGCACTCACACAGCGACGCGCGTAAAGCGTGAAGCGGCGAGACGCAACGTCCACGTCGACGTCAACTCCAAGCAGCGCGCCGGCTGCTGCTCGTACGTTTGTATCGAAAACGTTGACTTGAATAACTCCTGTGTTATTAGTCCGATCGGATTGTAATTTGGAGAATACGTTTATATGGCATTAAGCATTATACATACCAAAGCACAACTTTATAGGTTTAATACTTTGTTTACTAATCGTAAATTACCGATTTGCGGGGGCGGTGGGCGTGGCATCAAACATTTGAAACAAACTTTATCTGCTTGGGAAACATAGGAACCTCCATGCCAAATTTGGTGTCTCTAGTTCTTTTAATAGCTAAGATCCGTTGTCTCAAACAGACAGACGGACAGCCGGACAGACGGACAGACGGACAGACAGACGGACATGTCTCAATCGACTCGGCTAGTGATCCTGAGCAAGAATATATATACTTTATGGGGTCTGCCACGCCTCCTTATGCCTGTTACATACATTGCACAAAGTTAGTATACCCTTTTTTGACCATTTTCAATGGTCGAAGGGTATAAAAACAAGTGGATATGGCTACAGTCGAACGCCCGACAGTAGGATACCCTTCTCCCAATTTTTAAAATCCGTTACAAACGTGTAACCACACTCATAATTTCAAACAGAAATTTTGCACAAATATTTCTACTACATATAGCTTTCTCGCTCACACTCACACAGCGACGCACGTTAAGAGTGACGTCGACGTCGGCGTCAACTACTGAAAGCAGCGCGCAGGCTGCTGCTCGTACATTTGTACTGAAAACGTTGACTTGAATAACTTCTGTGTTATTGATCCGATCGGATTGTAATTTGGAGAATATGTTCGTATGACATATAGCTTTATACATACCAAAGCAGAACTTTATAAGTTTAATACTTTGCTTAATAATCGTAAATTACCGATTTGCGGGGGCGGTGGGCGTGGCATCGAACATTTAACATAAACTTCACCTGCCTCTTATATATAGGAACTTCCATTCCAAATTTGGTGTCTCTAGCTTTTTTAATAGCTGAGATCCGTTCCCTCATACAGACGGACAGACGGACAGACAGACGGACATGTCTCAATCGACTCGGCTAGTGATCCTGAGCAAGAATATATATACTTTGTGGGGTCTGCCACGCCTCCTTATGCCTGTTACATACATTGCACAAAGTTAGTATACCCCTTTTTGACCATTTTCAATGGTCGAAGGGTATAAAAACAAATTCCAAATAAGGAATTACAAGCTAACACAACTAATTTCTTTCTAAATAATAAGTTCGTATTTTTATACTTTTGCAGAGGGTATATTCATTTTGGGCAGAAATGTGCAAGGCACTTTAGGAGGCATCTCCGACGCCATAAACTATATACATGTCTTGTTCATATCTTCATCGACAGGGGAGTTGATAGAGCGTCTGTCACAACACGATCTAGTCTCTCAGTTTTAGAGCTATCTTAATGAAACTTGGTAGGCATGCAGCTTATTGCGGCAGGCTGTATATAAGTTGGAACGAGCCAGATCAAAACGATATATCGTATAGCTGCTATCGACGGACTTTTGTTAGCTCTAAAGATAGCGTTTCCAATTTTAACATTTCGATTTCCATTATTAATATATGCCTTCAGAATTTCATCACAGGAACAATCGGTCAAAAAAGAGCTGAGTTTGAAAACCCATATTTTGAATGATTTACACGTTAAAAATCCGAAT
Organism: Zaprionus tsacasi; assembly: GCA_018904105.1. Taxonomy (NCBI): domain Eukaryota; kingdom Metazoa; phylum Arthropoda; class Insecta; order Diptera; family Drosophilidae; genus Zaprionus; species Zaprionus tsacasi. The sequence goes on along the minus strand of JAEIFR010000620.1, from coordinate 217,355 downwards.
TTGGCATGAAGGTTCCTATATATCATAGGTAGATCAAGTGCATGTCAAATATTTTATGCCACGTCTACCGCCCCCGCAAATAGGTTATTTTCGATTATTGAAAGTATTAAATGTATAACGTATTAAATGTATAACGTTCTCAATTCAACGTTGTCGGTACAAATGTTCGGTACGAGCAGCAGCCTGCGCGCTGCTTTGAGCAGTTGACATCGACGTCGCGTCGCGTCACACGTTTATAGCGGATTTTAAAAATTGGCCGAAGGGCAAATTTTTCTGTCGGGCGTACTCGACCTTAGCCCTACCGACTTGTTTATACCCTTCGACCATTGAAAATGGTCAAAAAGGATATACTTACATTGCACATTGGGCGATTTTCCCAAAAAAGTGGCATAAAGTCAAAAAATGTATGGTAGAATATTAAAAAAACCTTGTTATTTATTAATAGTAAACACTTCAGGAAGCTTGAAAAAAATTTTCATTTTCGTTGGATGGCAACTCTCTTTATGTGGCAGCCTCTTAAAGTCGGCTGATGGCAAGCAGATTTTGATTGTAAAAGTTACCGCGAAAATTTTACTTCTGCAATCGATCAGTGTGGGTATGTTTTTATGCAGTTAAATATATGTATTTAGTATGGAAAACAAAGATGAAAGTATATGTAATCTGTATGTTATGGCAAAAGTACATAAATATTTGTGTTGTTGTTTTTGTCCAGTGTTGTTGTTGGTTGTATTTGAACTAAAATTTTAACAATTTTAATCGTGTTCCATGAGGTATTTCTATATCAAGAGCAAGGCAGAGCAGGCAACTAATAATGGCAAGTTACTAACATAAATGTCTATTTTCATTTGGTAAAAATCTCATTTCCCCGTTTTCCCCCGTTTATGAAAAAAATGCACTTGTAGTTGTTGTTGCGATTACCAACAGCGAGCGATTTTTAACTGCTTATTTTTAAAGTTTGTAATAATATAACTACATATATGAATAAAAATATGTTATCTTTTTTATTGAATATTATGTCTAAGTATAATAAAATAAAGCATTTCATTTTGTTTCAATTTTAGTTGAACATTTATAATTTGCTCTTAAATAAATGCACATATTAGTGGCGGCCTACACATATGCGGAAAAAAAGAGGTGACCCAAATGTCGAAAAAAAAATTCCGAAATTAAAGTTAAATATAACGAACATTTTAAAAAAAAATTTATGTCTCTAGCTTTATTTTTAGACTTTATGCCGTCAAAATCGACAAATCGCCCATAGTGCATTGTGCAAATGTATGTAACAGGCAAAAGGAGGCGTGGCAGACCCCAGAAAATATATATATATTCTTGCTCAGGATCACTAGCCGAGTCGAGTGACTTGAGCCATGTCCGTCTGTCTGTCCGTCTGTCTGTTTGAGACAACAGATCTCAGCTGTTAAAAGGGCAGGTTCCTATGTGTATATCCGGGGCAGAACAATTTCATGTTTAATGTTTGATGTCACGCCCTGCACGCTACTTTAGCAGTTGACGTCGACGTCGACGTCTCTCTTAAAGTGCATCGCTGTGTGAGTGTGAGCGAGAAAGCTATATGCAGTAGAAGTATTTGTGCAAAATTTCTGTTTGAAATTATGAGTATGGTTACACGTTTGTAATGGATTTTAAAAATTGGGAGAATGGTATCCTACTGTCGGGCGTTCCACTGTAGCCCTACCCACTTGTTTTGGTATGGTGTGGTGTATAAATATAAACTGACAATCCATGGCCTCTTACAGTCACCGCGTGATATTTGAATGTTGAACAAGATGAAAATCGGAGCCCAAACTTAGTAATATTCTTTCAGTCATAGCGAACGCTTCCCAGTTAGTTAACACAATAAAGGAGCACAATTTTAATTAAGTCTTCGTTCGTTTATATTGTGCGCATTTGAAAGTCCAAAAAAGTGTAAAAGCTGGATGCAGGCTTAATGGATCATACTCTACATTGATACTAAGATATACACACGGACATATATATTACCATCTCGGCCATCCTCTTCGGTGCCCAATGCAGTTGATGTTGAACAAAACAATCAGAGCACGCATATCGAAGGCATGATTCGTATCTGCATGGATCTCCCTGTTTGAGCTCACATGTGGTCAGTCAATAAAGCTGTTGCCCAAAAGGGAATTAACACGCCCATGTCCATCGATGCCTTGAAGCACCCTCGCACTCCAGCATCGCTCCTTCCCTCATTGTTAAGGGAAAGTTGGAGAGAGGAGACAGGCCACTGCTGCTTCTGCTGTTGCTGCATTGTCACAAAACACTTTGTCTCACTTAATTTTTCTCTGGCCAACAGGAATTTTTTCTCTCAGTTTTTATACTCGCATTTCCTAGTATCTGTATGTGAAAGAATGTTAGTATGTGTACTGCTGTTGCGTTACGGCAAACAATTTCAATTTAAATTGCCAGCTTTGCTTACCTTTGCCTCGCTCTGGGTACACTTATCAGTGTCAATAACAGTCCAATGGGGAATTTCAAGCTGGAAACGAAGCAAAAACAAGAAAGCATGGCTACCTTCGGCTTGCCGAAGGTTTTATACCCTTGCAGTTATACTAAAGAAAAAATACATTTGGATGGCTGCTAGTTTCTGTTTGCATACAAAAACCCTGATTTCAGCCGATTGTTCCTATGGCAGCTATATGTTATAGTGGTCCGATTTTGATACAATTTTGACAGCACATTAAGAACGTAATAAGAGTAAGATTTGCCAAATCTTGTTGCAATAACTTGAAAAACAACAAAAATCGGCCGATAATTTCTATGGCAGCTATACGATGTATCGCTCCGATCTGGCTCGTTCCGACTTATTTACAGCGTACAGCAATAAGAAGCTTTAGAAGTTTCATGAAGATAGCTCAAAAACTGAGAGACTAGTTTGTGTTGCAACAGACGGACGGACGGACAGACGGACGGACAGACGGACATCAATTTTTAGACTCCTCTGTTGATGCTGATTCAGAATATATATACTGTATAGGGTCGGATATGTCTCTAAGGTGCGTTGCAAACTTCTGGCTATAATTAATATACTCTCTGCAAGGGTATAAAAAAACTGAATCGAAACACAAGCGAGCCGGCAGCATGAAGAAAGAAGCTGAAAAGAAATTGTTGCAAAAGCAGCAAGCTTCACTCACAACACGCGGATGCGAGCTCAAGTGCTTTAAATGAAATTATACGTATTGTGACCGTGACGTTGCACTGCACTGAGGGACGGCCTGATTAGCTGTTTAACGACCCAAAAATTGTAGGTAATAAACACTGCGCGACAACCGATTAGCACACCCTATGCTGCTCGTCTTAAAAACTTATTATCAGGAAAACTAAAAAAGCGTTTCAAATAATTTTTTTACCCTTAAAAGAATATATAATTTCACACGAAAATTAAAAGAAGATAGGATACTAACTTTATTAATAAGATTTTAAATTAATGTAAACAAACAGAACATACAAAATTCACTTTTATTTTTGCGACAGCCGATTAAAAACTTATAAACTTGAAAACTTATAATAACAAAGGAAAATGGGTTCAAACTTTATTTAAATTGTTTTTTAATATTAATTTAAATTTTTAGACGTTTTCTGAAAACAAATTTATAATGTGTTGAGCCACCTCGGTTTAGTATGACTTCATACATACGGTGAGGTAAGGAGTCATATAATTTTTTATTATATAATTGAGTGAAACAGCCTCCCAGGACCTTTTTATTCCTTCAATGAGTTCTGCTTAAGTTGAATACTGCCTGCCCGACTCGTACACCTTTCGTGCCAGCCATCCCCAAACATTTTCTATAATGTTTAGGTCGGGAGAGTATGGCGGCCAAGTCAGTAATTCCACGTTTTGACCATCAAACCAGGGCTTTACAATCCTGGCCGTGTGGATAGGTGCGTTTTCCTGCTAAAATTTCCATTTCAAGGGTCCAAAAATATCCTTGATTGCAGGGAAAGCCGTATTCAGTACACCTTTGTGCGCAATGGCATTCATACGGCTGGTAAGAAACTGAAGTTCTAAAGTGCCAAAGTATGTTATAGCTCCCCACACCATAACACCACCCGCACGGCTATGCAATCGATCTAAAGTATGCTCTTCCTTTCTGAGATCATGAAAGTAATAGGCATAGCCGCCTGACCCTCCAAATTGAACTTTTTTTCATCTGAAAAGACTACACGCTCCACTACTTAGTCCAGGTCATATTTGATCGGCAGAAATTGAGTCGTTGCATCTTTCTAAGTTGGTTTAGAGGTGGTTTTTTTTTAATTTTAGTAACTTTATATGTTCAGCATTCGAAATAACTCTTTGCGCAGTCCGTACGCACGCTTTATCACTAGTTTTTTCCTTTATTTTGGCGGCTGAGTCGTGGGAATTAGATGAGTGTCGTAGTATGATTCGCTTGTCAGCTGCTGTTATTACTGATGATGGCCGACCTTTCATGTTTTCCCATATGTATCCTCATTGCTTAAATATGCGGTTATTACGGCTGCGCTTAATATTTTTTGATATTTGAAGAATAGAGTGCCCGCACTCCCTGTAATCCTTTATTTTGTTTTTTTCAGACTCGTCCAATGGTTTTCTCTTGCCCATTATTCTTTATTTTATTGATAATTGGTCCCAATAAATAAATAATAAACTTAAACACCCTATATCAAGGCAGCTTACACGCAAAAAGTGACATGAAAGCTGAAATGTGCTAATCGGGTGTCGCAAAAAACATGCTTGCATTTTTATCGCACTTCAAAGAAAAAAGCAAAGCAAAATAACGGTACACTTCCACAGCTCACAGTTATACTTAGAATGTTCGAAAATGATACAGAATAAAAGGAAAACTGGAATGCGCATGAAACATATTCAGAGTAGGGAGTTATTTGCTTTTCAACTGATAGGTTAGAGAGTGTGCTAATCGGTTGTCGCGCAGTGTATTTGCATGTACATACTCGTATTTCATTATTTATTTATTTAACGTCAACTAAGAACAGTCGACTTTTGAGTCTATGATTAAAAAAAGAAAAGGAAATTACAAATATAAATTTAAATTCAAAATAAAAGTATAATTTAAATTAAAAGTAAAGATATTTAAATTTATTATTTTAGGCCATGGATTTAAAAAAAAATACATGGTCTATTACGTTTGTCGGAATGTGCGTAACAGGCAGAAGGAGACATCTGCAACCCCATAAAGTATATATTCTTACTCAGGATCACTAGTCCGTCTGTCTGTCTGTTTGTTTGAGACAACAGATCTCAGCTATTAAAAGAGCTAGAGACACCAAATTTGGTTTGAATGTTCCTGTATATTCGGGGCAGAACAAGTTTATGTCAAATATTTGATGCCACGCCAACCGCCCCCGCAAATCGGTAATTTACGATTATTAAGCAAAGTATTAAACATAGAAAGTTCTGCTTGGGTATGTATAATGCTAAATGCCATATGAATATATATCCGATCGGACCAATAACACAGATGTTATTCAAGTCAACGATTTCAGTACAAATATACGAGCAGCTGCCTGCGCGCTGCTTTGAGTAGTTGACGTCGACGTCGACGTCACTCTTAACGTACGTCGCTGTGTGAGTGCGAGCGAGAAAGCTATTTGTAGTAGACGTATTTGTGCAAAATTTCTGTTTGAAATTATGAGTGTGGTTACACGATTGTAACGGATTTTAAAAATTGGGAGAAGGGTATCCTACTGTCGGGCGTTCGACTGTACCCACTTGTTATATCCTTCGATTATTGAAAATGATTAAAAAGGGTATACTAACTTTGTGCAAATGTATGTAACAGGCATAAGGAGGCGTGGCAGACCTCATAAAGTATATATGTATATTCTTGCCCAGGATCACTAGCCGAGTGGATTGAGCCATGTCCGTATTTCTGTCCGTCTGTTTGTTTGAGACAACAGATCTCAGCTATTAAGAAAGCTAGAGACTCCAAATTTGGCAGAAAGATTCATGTATATGCTAGGCAGTAAACGTCATTTTCAAATTTTGGTTACCACGCCCACCGCCCCGTAAATCAGAAATTAATTTTAAATATGCGATTATTAAGCAAAGTATTGCTTTGGCATACATCTAGATAAATACGTTGTAAACTTATTCTATAAATTGCAACCCGATCGGATAATAGACATAGAAGTTACGTAAGTTAACGTTCTTTATTGATTTGTGATGCCGTACCTGCAAGCTGCCAGCCATGTGCGTTTTCCATCTTTTTAATGCGAAAGTGGTTACGTGTGTATTTGAGATCGAAATAGTAACTTAGCCGCAGAGCCAATAGTTGCGGCGATAGTCAAATGTGTTGAGAGGCCGGCAAAATCGAACAAAGAAGAGATAGAGGTTCAACCCCTCAGAAGAGGCGGTTGAGTTTTAATTACCGTTTTTTCGCTTCTAAAAGTTTTTTTTTTTTTCAACATTATAACATTTAGTTTCATTTATCATATTTCAACAAATTATCTTATTCATTCCAATAGAAGTGTTATTGTTGTACAAGACAATATGACACATTTGAGCTAATGGTCTAAATATGCAATTTTAGCGTGCGCGGATCGCAGCGACGATGGTCTAGTTGTTTGGATGACGGACTCCTATGCAATCGGCCAGGGTTCGAATCCTCACGGCGAAAAAAAAAAATTACCCATTTTAATTTTTTTATGTTTTGTTGTATTTTATATTTGTTTACATTTATATTTATAAAGCATATACCAGAGAACGGCTTCGGTTCATCCAAATGTGTGTAGGACACAATCATTCATATGAAAAATCACGCTATTCGGCCACAGTGTCAAAGTGTGTATGTATCAAGAAATTCGCTGCTGAAGCGACAGCGTGACTGAATCCCCCCTTCCACTTTTCGTTTCGTTTCGTTTCTCGCTTGCCGATTTGCTGCCTCGTGTGTATCATTTTCGTCTTGACCCATTTGGGCTATTTGAATATGTATACTAAGATTCGTTTTGACACACAAATAGCGCGCCTCTACACAAATTTAGGGTTTTGTATGTATTTATGAGAGCGTGCAATGCTGGAAAATTGTGGAAGGGGAAATAATTTAACTGAAAAAGGAATTCGAATTGAATAATTGATAATTGCTAGCAATTTAATATATAAAAAAGAAACATGAAATAAATTATTATGTAATATTATACGATTTATTTACTATTTTTAAAATAAAAATAAAAAAAATTTTTAATTCATAGAAAATTGGGAAAATTAACACCCCCAGATAATCCTGAATGTACAGTGAAAATCCATGGCCTCTTACAGTCAACGCGTGACTGTAGCCTTTCTGACTTGTTTTTCACTTATCTGAAAGTAGAAGGTGGATATATGGATTAGTGTCTGCGGGACATATATCCACTAAAGGACGACACAAGGTTAGGAGGGTGTCTGGACGGTGTCCTCTATGGGAAGGAGGACTACTTTTACGGTGGGCCTTTTGATGACGCCACAGGTGGTGAGGATATCCACCACGCGGACAATGTCATCAGCGCCAGGATAAACGGCTTGGATGCGGCCCAGACGCCATTCGTTGACTGGTAGGTTGTCTTCTTTGACAACCACCATATCGCCGATTTGGAGGTTTCGCGTTGGTAGTTGTCATTTGGAGCGTTTGTGCAACTCTTTGAGGTACTCCTCTTTCCAACGAAAACAAAACTGTTGGTGCAGAGCCTTTAGTCGTTGCCATCGATTGATGATGGATACAGCGTCTTCTTGGATTTCAGGCTCTGCGATGGACATGAGCGGACCGCCGATTAGAAAATGGCCGGCAGTCAAGGCTAAAAGATCGGTGGGGCTTTCTGACATTGGAGAGATTGGCCTGCAATTAAGGCACGCTTCGACCTTGCAAAGGAGTGTGGATAGTTCTTTGAACGTATATTTTAGTGAGGAAGTGGACTTGTAGAAGAGCGTTTTAAAGCTCTTTACTCCAGCTTCCCATAAGCCACCTATGTGCGGCGCGCTGGGAGGATTGAAGTGCCATGCGAGGTTTTGATGGCTGTATTTGGTGGATATGTCAGCCTTCACTGCCTTCATAAACTCTATTGACAGGACTTTGGAGGCTCCGACGAACGTCTTTCCGTTGTCGGAGTATACATTGTGGGGGCAGCCGCGTCTCGCGACGAAACGTGCGAAGGCTGCGAGGAACTTCTCGGTTGTTAGATCCGAGGTTGCTTCTAAATGTATGGCCTTTGTGCTGAAACACACGAAGACACATACATAGCCCTTTCAAATGCCCGGCATACAAGGAGGCTATCAAAAACTTAAAATGTTAAGGCTCCTTCAATTAAACCTCAATCATTGTAGAGCGGCGCAGGACCTCCTAGCCCAAACTGTAAGAGAATTTAAGATAGATGTCTGCATTTTAAGTGAGCCCTGTAGGAAAACCAGCCCTACAGACACTAACCATTACGCCATAAGCTCCTCAGGAAACGCAGCCTTATGGATTTGCGAAGGAAACAACCTTCAGTTAGAATCGGTAGGCCGGGAAGATGGATTCGTAAGAGCAAAAATCGGAAACTTCTGGATACCTAGCTGCTACCTCGCTCCCAGCCTTCCGATGCAGTGTTTCGAAACCATCATGGACAATATAGCCCAGGACGCTGGTGGGAGACACAACGTTGTGATCGCGGGCGACTTCAATGCATGGTCTGAGGAATGGGGATACCCAACCACAAACGCGAGAGGCAGAGCGCTTCTGGAAGCCTTTGCAGTGCTTAACATCGGACTGCTTAACACTGGAACGAGGCACACATTTAGTAGAGGTGGAATAGGGTCAATTATTGATCTGACCTTCGCTTCGTGTGCAGTCAGCAGGCAAGCAAAATGGTGCCTAACCGAAGCCTACACTGCTAGCGATCACTTGGCCATTGTCATCGAGTTAGGCAATACCCGGAATCCAGGGACCCGCTTTCAAACGCAATCTGGTTACAAAGCCGACACCCTGAGGAGGCATGAATTCGAGGCGACTTTTAACAACCCCCCCCCCACATATCATGCGACGCTAACTTGGCGGCGAACGGTCTAATGGGAGCCATGGAGACTGCATGCAATAGAAGCATGGTTAAAAAAAGAGGTTATAGAAAGCACCATGAACCTTTTTACGGGTGGACAGAGGATATAGCGAATGCCAGGCGAGCCTGTATTGCGGCCAGAAGACAATACCAAAGAGCAAAGGGCAAACCTGAGTTTCTAACTCTACAAGCGGAGTACTCGACCTGCCGTAGGATACTGAAAAAGGCGATTCGAGCTAGTAAGTTAGCCTGTTTCCTGGAACTATACGACGCTGCAGACAACGATATCTGGGGATTAGCTTACAAGGTGGCAATTAAGAAGCTAAAAGCTGCTAAGCCTGCACCCCCAATGCAGGCCGATACGATGAGGGCCATAGTTAGGACATTATTTCCACCAATGCAGGCGGTTAGTATGCATCCACCCCAAGGCAACATTCAAATCCCGATCGGACATGAGTTCACAGTGGAGGAAGTGGTAGTAGCTGCGACCAAACTAAGGAACGATAAAGCTCCAGGGCCGGATCGGATTCCGAACAAAGCCGTCAAGCTAGCCATCGAAATAAATCCAGGTGCTTTCGTGGACCTGTATAACCTGTGCTTGAGGGAAGGCAGGTTTCCGGATAGGTGGAAGGTGCAAAAGTTAGTCTTGCTCCCAAAGCCCAATAAACAAAACGGAGATCCCGCATCGTTTCGGCCTATCTGTCTCATTGACACGGTTGGCAAACTCCTGGAGAAGATACTGGCAACTAGGCTAAACTGGGCCATAGGAGAAGCTGGCGATCTCTCACCGATGCAATTCGGATTTAGGAAACAGAGATGCGATCTCAACAGTGGTGGAAATTGCTGCCAAAGCCCTGGAAGGAACTCGATGGAAAGGAGGCACGAAGCAATATTGCGTAGTGCTCACCCTGGACATCAAGAACGCGTTTAATACCGCAAACTGGGCGAAAATACTAAATGCAATAGCGAATTTCGAGGTTCCAGACTATTTATACTGCATTATTGAAGAATACTTCAAAGATAGAGTCCTTAAATACCACACACTAGAAGGCGAGGAATCCTACTCCATCACAGGAGGTGTACCACAGGGCTCTGTCCTTGGACCCATACTGTGGAATGCCATGTATGATCGGATACTAAGGCTGCAGCTTCCAGGGGATACCAGCGTAATAGGCTTTGCAGACGATGTAGCTGTAGTTGTGGTGGCCAAACAAGTACATGAGGCTGAGTAGAAATGCGGGGCTGCAGTTTCCATCATAAAGGACTGGCTAAGTAGAGCGGGCCTCCAGTTAGCGGACCAAAAAACGGAGGCAGTACTCATGAGCAGTGGGAAGGTACCAGAAACAATTGAGCTGAACATGGGATCCACAATCGTCCAATCAGCGAGAGCCATCAAATATCTCGGGGTATACTTAGATGACAGACTCTCTTTCAAAGAACATCTAATGCATGCCAAAATAGAGCGGCCGAGCTTGGTAGATATCTAAGCAGGATAATGCTTAACACGAGGGGCCCCAAACAAGCACGAAGACGCCTACTCATAGAAGTAATGAAATCCACGATGCTGTATGGCGCACAGGTATGGGCTAAAGCAACGGAGAAGAAAAGCTACAGACGGGGCCTTGAGTCCACATACAGACTCGGAGCTCTAAGGGTATGTTCTGGCTTCAGAACCATATCCGATGATGCCGCACTGGTCATAGCTGGGTTGATACCAATCGACCTACTAGCAGTTGAGGCACAGGAACTCTTCGTCCTAAGGCAGCAAAGTAGGAATGACCAGCAACTCGAAGCACGCGACCACAAGCTTCAGGTCAGGACACGAGTAATAGAGGATTGGCAGAGAAGATGGGACGAATCTAGTAAAGGGAGGTGCTCTCACACACTTATCCCAGATGTGAGGAAATGGGTGCAGAGGCGCCATGGCCAGGTCAATTTCCACCTGACCCAGATGCTGAGTGGCCATGGTGTCTTCAGGAATTACCTGTACCGTTTCGGACATGATTCCTCCCCTGAGTGTCAGCTGTGCTCATCAGTAGAAGACGCGGAACATATCCTCTTCCACTGTCGTCGTTTCGCGGAAGCAAGGGAGAGCATGAGTAGAACAGTGGGAAGCCCCATCAGTCGTTTCACTATAGTTGAGAAAATGCTGGAAAGTGTCGAAAAGTGGGAGGCTGTCTGCGGTTTTGCAGAAGATGCTATGAGGACGCTGCGATCTTTAGAGAGACAGCGAAACTCGGGAGGGGTGCGCTAAACAGCATCCGCTTAGATCCTGCGTAGCAATGCTTCGCGGCCGTACCGCAGGTCATCTAAGCAACTACTCTCAACCTTCATCCTTCTTTGTTAATTTGTTTTTATATCTTATATTTCCTATCGTTAAATAAAAAAAAAAAAAAAAAAAAAACATAGCCCTTTGTTATGAGGCAAGCTCGACCAGTGAAATTTTTGATTTCAAAAGGACCCGCGAAGTCGAGTCCCGTGTGGGTAAAAGGTCGAGAGACTCTCGCAGAGGGCAAAGTACCCATGAGTTGAGTTTGCAATTTTTTGCGTTGGAGAATGCAAACTCGACAGGAATTGATAGTGGCTTTCACTAAAGTTCGGAGTTTCGGAATCCAGTAGCGTGATCTTATTAGACGCATCATTAGAGAAGGTACATGAGTACGGGTGCCGTTCATCATAGCTTAAAGAAGCGGATGTTCTCACACGACCGCATGATCTCATAACTCCGCTGGCGTCAATAAATGGATTTAAATTAATAATGTCACTACTCCTTGCAATCTGTTCTTTGTACAACAGTCAGTTGTACTCTTTCTGGAATTGAGTACGTTGGGTGTTTCGAATGAGCAAATCTTGAACTTTGGAGAGTTCAGAGCTGCTGGCATCTGGAGAGAGCACAAGATCAGGCTTGCGACACGTTTGTATAAAACGGTATGCGTAAGTCATCACCCGCAGTGCTCTGTAGAGCTCGGAAAATCTCTCCAAGATACAGTCGGATGAAGGAGGCAAATTAGTTAAGTTGCATTTAACAGGTCGAAGCTCTTCGTCTGTTTCGTGGGCAACGTCAATCGCAACAGGCCAAAGTTCTGCTGGAAGGATCAGCCAATCGGGTCCATGCCACCAGAGACTATTGCCAATGAGTTCCTCTGACGAGACACCTCTACTGGCAAGATCGGCAGAGTTCTGCTCAGATCTGACGTGCGACCATTTGCTCGAACTAGTGGGCTGAGTTATCTTAGCTACTCTGTTAGCTACGTAGGTCGTCCATTGACATGGAGGCTTACTAAGCCAGGCTAACACAATTGTGGAGTCATACCAATAGTACTCTTCGTAGCTATTGACTGGGAGCTGAGGGAGGAGTGTTGATGATAACTCGGCTAGCAGTAATGCACCGCAAAGTTCCAATCGAGGCAAGGAGATGGTCTTCACAGGAGCTACTCTGGTTATGGCTACAAGGAGATGGCTCGAAATATTGTGTTGATTTTCAACACGGATATAGAGAGCTGCTCCGTATGCACGCTGAGATGCATCGCAAAAGCCATGGATTTGGAGCTTAGCTAACGGGGTATATTGGACCCATCTGGGGATCCGAATCTTCTGGAGGGATGAATAACTGGATAGGAAATCCTGCCAGCGTTGTTGAAGCTCTAGAGGCAACGCTTCATCCCATCCAAGATTTTGCAGCCATATCTCCTGCATGGCACGGACCACAAATGGTGCCAGCCAACCTGCGGGATCGAAGAGTTAAGCGATGTGAGATAGAACTACACGTTTAGTGTAAGACTGTCCCACATCTGCGGAGGGGGCAAAGAGAAACTCATCCGTACGCGCTTGCCAGCGTATACCTAGAGTCTTTGCTAAGCTCGCTTCCTCTAGTTCGAGGAAATCGGCAATCAATAGATGGCCCTTGGGGATCTTAGCTAGCACATCTTTGTGATTGGAGGTCCACTTTCTTAAGGGAAAGCCAGCTGTCTCAAGAGCTTTGCGTAACTCTTCAATGGACACTGTGGCGCGCTTTATGGAATGTGCGCCAGTTAGGACATCGTCTACGTACATGTAATTGGATATGATGTCGCTGGCGAGAGGAAAGTGTGTGCTAACATCCTGGGAAAGTTGCTGAAGAACCCAAATGGCCAAGAATGGAGCACAGTTTACTCCGAAAGTGACTGTGTTGAGTTCATAATCGCAGCACACGTCGCCATTTGGGTTCCTGAAGAGGATTCGTTGAAATGGCGTGTGACTCTTGTGGACGAGTATCTGCCGGTACATCTTTGTGATGTCGGCATTAAAAACAAAACGGAAAAAACGCCATTTCAAGATCTGCATAGTCAGATCGGATTGGAGAACGGGTCCTGGATGTAGGATATCGTTCAAGCTTTTCCCATTAGAGGACGGACTGGAGGCGTTGAATACAACGCGAACTTTAGTGGTAGTGCTCTCAGGTTTAAAAACAGCATGATGAGGGAGATAAAAGTTGTTGCAGTCGTTACTTGCAGAAACTGGCCTCATATGGCCTAAATCTAAATACCTGAAAAAAACTGAATAATGGAGTCGTACTGCTCTTTTAAAAGAAAGTTCCTCTTTAAACGACATTCGTTCCTGAGAAACTGAGCGATTGCGATGGACCTTGAATGTCCTAATTCGAGATTTTCAAGGTTTTTAAACGGAAGAGTAACGACATATCTGCCCTCTTCGGTTCTGGAAATGGTGCGAAGGAAATTGTTTTCACACGCTGCGTCAGAAACTTTTACCAGCTTGGCTGGTAGATCTTCCACAACCCAAAACTTGGTGAGAAGATCATCAAGCCTTTGCTTTTCGCTGATCTTGACCCTCGTGGTGAAGGATGAAACGGTCGTAAGATTCGACTTGGCTACTGGTCCTGTGAGGACCCAGCCGAATATGGTCTCTTGACCGAGCAAAGTTCCACAGATTTTGGACACAGAGCCACCCTTTATAATGGAAGGAAGAAGGTCGGCTCCTAAGAGCACGTCTATTTGAGAGCTCTGGTGGAAATGCGGATCAGCGAGTTGGAGGTTTGGCAGGTCCTTCAAAAGGTCTTTAGAAATTGGGTAGGATGGGAGGTTACCTGCCAATTGAGGAAAGGCTGCAGTTTCTAGCTGTAACCTGGGAGTGATCGGGGAGCCAATCTGGAAGTGACACAAATTTTGTGGATTGGCTGAGACAGCTTGATTTAAGCCAGCTACTTGAACTTGCACGGCTTGGTAGGAGGGCTTTATGATGTTAAACATCCGTTCGGAGCCTCTGATCCTGGATCGATCAGTGCACGTGCCTTATAAGTCATACCCAAATGGCAAACGTTTATAAGAGCAGTTCCGAGAAGAGCACCTTGGGCACCGTGAAGTAATTCTGAATATTAGTCGTCGGAGGAGTGGACTGTATATTAGAATTCTGGGGAGTTGCTGCAGAAGTTGTCGAAGAAGGCGCAGGAGGAGGGGGGCCACGATGCAGGAGTGTATTGTGGCGACCCTTGCACGTAAAACAATTGTGTTGACTCGTGCAATCTTTAAGGATATGCCCTCTTGCGAAACAATTCAGACACAACTTTAGCTGTTTGATGAACTTGGACCTTTCATCAACAGCCATTTGGAGAAAGCGCGGACACAGACGTATAGGCTGGTTCTCCTTTGAACAGAGGTTGCAGGTTTGTGGTTTGCCTACAACCTTTGTTTCAAAGGAGTTGACCTTAGGGGGCTCTTTTCGAGCAGGTTTGGAAGTGGCCTGTGTGCTTGTGCTAGGTTGCACATCCTCTATCGCTTCTAGTGTGCGATAGCGTTCTGACAGAAAATCTGACATTTTCTGCCATGACGGAATTTCAGCCTTGTTCTGTACTGACTGTTCCCAAAGTGACAGTGTCAGCCTCGGCAGCTTAGACGAACAGAGGAAGACTAGAAGGCAATCCCAATTCTCTGTGCTGATTTTGGAATGTTCTAGAGCCGTTAAGCAACTTTGTATTGTGCTTTGGAGAACTTGGATAGCGGCTCCAGATTCATGAGAGACTGACGGAAGATTGAAGAGGGTTTTCAGTTGGCTGTTGACTAACAGCCTCTTATTTTCAAATCTATCCGTCAAGTTCTTCCAAGCAGAAGAGAAACCCTCATTCGTAAGAGGGGATTTGGAAACGATTGCCTTTGCTTCGCCACTGATCTTTGAATTAAGATGGAATAATTTCTCGATCTAGCTTAAACCGGGATCGGAAATGTAGACCGCTGTGAAGAGATCTCGGAAAGTGGGCCATTTCAGGTAGTCTCCGCTGAAAATTTCAGCATCGAAGGGTGCAGACCTGTAGCTTCGTGGCAGGAAGGCTACTTGTGCTGCTACAGGTGCTGGAGTGGGAGCCGTTGCGGTCTCTATACTCTCACTTAAATGAGAGGCAAGTTCCTCGTATATGGAGTAGCAATGGTCATACCGGGCTTGCATGGCGATTTTGTCCTCAGCATTCGTCTCCGTTTGAGGCGATGCGTTGGAACAGAGTTCATATTTAAGCTCCACGGCAGTCTATATGGAGCGAAGCTGCTCAAGACGCACTCTATGAGTGTGAAGTGAAGCTGTCGGAGAATATTGAAGCCTAGCTTCGAACTGCGTGAGCTTATCGGACGAGTTAATGAACTCTTGAAGTGCCATTTTTAGCGCCTGGGAGATCTGATGTCCAACTGAACGAGTGACTGGAGGAGCGCGCACCGAAATTGTTGGTACCTGAGCAACTGTGGATTTGGTCGGAGTTGGAACTTTCCGTAGAGTGGCGGGAGAAGGAGCTCTACCAAGAAGAGAACTTGGGAGAGAGCCTGAACGTCTATGCTGAGTCGTTTGTACTACAAGGTGTTTCTTGGTGTCTTTACCACTATCAATTGGCATACCAAGCTTTCAAAAAAAGCTAGAAAGAATGCAATTGATGCTGAGGACTATCTTATTATTATAAAACAATAAAATAATAAATAACAAAATAATATGCAAATCGATCGGAAAACAAGTGGATATGGCTACAGTCGAACGCCCGACAGTAGGATACCCTTCTCCCAATTTTCTAAATCTGTTACAATCGTGTAACTACACTGATAATTTCAAACAGAAATTCTGCACAAATACTTCTCTACATATATCTTACTCACTCGCACTCACACAGCGACGCGCGTAAAGCGTAAAGCGGCGAGACGCAACTTCGACGTCGACGTCAACTCCAAACAGCTCGCCGGCTGCTGCTCGTATATTTGTATTGAAAATGTTGACTTGAATAACTTCTGTGTTATTGGTCCGATCGAATTGTAATTTGGAGAATACGTTTATATTGCATTAAGCATTATACATACTAAAGCACAACTTTATAAGTTTAATACTTTGCTTAATAATCGTAAATAACCGATTTGCGGGGGCGGTGGGCGTGGTATCAAATATTTGACATAAACTTGTTCTGTCCCGGATATACATGAACATTCATACAAAATTTGGTGTCCCTAGCTCTTTTAATAGCTGAGATCTGTTGTCTCAAACAAACAGACAGACAGACGGACAGACGGTCAGACAGACGGACATGGCTCAATCAACTCGGCTAGTGATCCTTAGCAAGAATATATATACTTTATGGGGTCTGCCACGCCTCCTTATGCCAGTTACATACATTTGCACAAAGTTACTCGTAGTATACCCTTTTTTGACCATTTTCAATGGTCGAAGGGTTTAAAATATACGAGCAGCCGCCTGCGCGCTGCTTTGAGTAGTTGACGCCGACGTCGACGTCACTCTTAACGTGAGTCGCTGTGTGAGTGCGAGCGAGAAAGCTATATGCAGTAGAAGTATTTGTGCAAAATTTCTGTTTGAAATTATGAATGTGGATACAAGTTTGTAACAGATTTAGAAAATTGGGAGAAAGGTATCTTACTGTCGAGCGATCGACTGTAGCCACTTGTTCAATAACACATAGTGGTGTTTATCAATGGCTGCCTTATTGCTATCAAATCTGGAGTTGTCATAAGACGCCAAGGACTTCATATTTTCTGTCGATGAGCTCATATGGTTGCCAAATCTATTTCATTTTCGGCCTCACATGGGGAAACCAACCCAAGGGGCCTGTCTGCCAATTAACATCTCCAACGGACTTGCCTCAGTGGCACGAGAAATCGTACAATTCAGTGCAAGTTGGACTTCGCCAAGTGCGTCTTGCCACGATCTTTGACCCGATTCTACTACTGACAACAATTTTTTCACCGCCTCACCTGCCCATTTGCACGGCTTGCGCCCGTAGCAATCAAGTGAAGATTTATTTTTTGTGATGTACGGAACTCTGAAAACTTAGAGCTAGTGAAGCATCTGCCCTGATCGGCGATTATGCGATTTAGTACACCAAACAAGGATACGGAAGATTTCATAGCATTTATACAACTTTCGGCATCTATCTTTAAAGTATGATACAGGCAAACGAACTTTGTATAGGCATCGATTTGAACAATGACATACTCTTTTAAATCGCTCTTGTCGCTTAATTTTCCCGTTATATCTATATGAAAAGTGTGCCACGGTATACTTGGAATAGAATGAAGCTCCGCTTGAACTTTTCCGGAAGGTGACTTCACAGATCTACAAGTTATACAGTTTAAAACAAATTTGCGAACGTACTTGTTCATTTTGGCGAACCAATAAAATAGATACACTTTATCAAGTGTCTTTTGCCACCCTAAATGCATTATTGACTTGTTCACCTGGTTAATTACTGGATACAACTTGTTCTGCCTCGTCTTTGGACTTTGCGATATAATACACCTTTTCGCAGATCATACGTTTTGGCCAAGTTTTCGGCCAAATCGTCTAATTCTACTTTATTGACAATTTCTATTATCTCAGGGTCTAACCGTTGCTCAGCAAGAAGCCAAGTACTTGAAATTCTAGACAGATTTACTTGTTTTTCGGAAATCTTGTTTATTGAATCAACGCGTTCAGAAGACAAAAGATTTCTTGACAGGAAATCGACATGAGCCATACGCTTACCCTCTCTGTACTGTACTGCAAAATTAAGTGATTGTAAGTAGGCCCACCATCGGTGAACTCTGGAGATTAAATCCACTTTTGTGCGAGAAGCTTTTAGTGAATTACAAGCTGTATAGACAACGAACTCACGGCCAATTAAGTAATGACTAAAATGTTTCACGGCTTTTACCACAGCCAAAGTTTCCAACTCATAAGAGTGGTACCTAGATTCTACCGAGGTTGTTGTTTTGCTGAAGTATTCGATTACATGGGGCTTATTTTCTATACGGTGCAAAAGTATCGTTCCATATCCAGAAGCACTTGCATAAGTGTGCAACTCAATGGGATACTGCGGATCAAAAATGACCAAAACAGGTTCATTTGTGAGGATTGTAACAACTTTGAGTCTGATCTCTTCCAGCTCTGGGTTCCAAGTAATGCTTCCGTTACCAGACGAAAGCGAATATAAATGTTTCATAATTTGGGAGAAATTAGGCACGAATTTTCAAAAGTAAGAGGCCAAGCCAATGAATTGTCTAACGCCAGTGACAGTTTGAGAAGGTGGCAAGAAGCTTATTGAAGCTATTTTCCGCACATTCGGACGAATCCCTCCAGCCCGTACTTCATAACCCAAATACTGAACCGTTGTCTTGAGAAAACTACATTTACCGAGATTAAAGGTGAAACCAGCCTTTGTAAGCACATTCAAAACTTCTTTTAGCCTTTCTAAACATTATTCCTTGGTTGGCGACACCACCATTATATCGTCCATGTAAAAGATTACAAATGAATAAGCAAGGTCACCAAGTGCATTCATTACTGAGCGCTGGAAAACAGATGGTGCATGTTTGCGATTTGGTCGCTGATGAGCGGCAATGGGTATTTATCCGAAATCGTATTCGAGCAAAGACGGTCACTTCCGTTCTTCTTTTTTACGAGCAACAAAGAAAAGCAAAGCAACAACTCGCTCACCTGCATTCGCACTACTTCTCTCTCTTCGGGGCTAAGTCGGTAAGGTCGACGCTGGACAGTTTTAGTTGAGTCAATCAGTGGAATTTTCATTTCGCCTGTATTTACTCGAGTATGAGCTATCCCATTGGTAAATGAAGCTTAGTGATTTTCAAGTAACTCGATTAATTGAGCCTTCTCATTATCGGTATCAATGTCAGACAAGGTAAATGATCGTTCAGTATCGGAGCAATTATAAACCGATTTTGATGTTACAATTTGAAAATTATCAGATGATAAAATTACATTAAAGCCTTGTTTCAGTATCCCCTTTACCTCACAACATTGGTTAACGGTCTTCTTTTGAATCGTGTCTTTGGCTGGATATCCGTTTTTTAGACATTGATTAGAAAAATGGCCAGGTTGGCCGCAACGATAACATGTAATATTTGATTTTTCACGATGCGGTTTCGCCTCTTTCTCCTGTCGCATTTTACTTCGACATTCAGCAATTCGATGTCCCGGCTTTGCACAGAAATGCCATACAACTGGTGTTCCTTTACGGTTCTTTTGGACAGGCCCAGGACTATCATGTAGAGCATGTCGTTTCTTGTCGCCTGTAGCTTACTTCTGGTACGCACATTGCATGTGAAAATAAACGATTGTCAATGTTTGCCATATGCGCAAGAACAATTGTAACGGCAATTTCTTCTATTCCTGTATTTCGCCACTTTGTAGTCAGGGTCGTCGCCAAGCGACTCGTGTATACAGCGTAACATTCGGCGACAGTCGGGCGGCTGTTGAGTAGATTCAAAAACATGGCGGCCGGCGTCTCTTCGGTTTCGAAGCGCTGTAGAAAAATTTCCTGAAACTCTCGCCAAGTCATACCATGATACGAAATTTGTGTAAGCCATTGGGATGCGCTTCCCCCCATGCAGTTTCTCAATGCCATGATCAATTTACTTCCTTGAAGGGGGTGCTCCGATAGAATAATATTGGTAGTTGAACACCACTTTCCTGCCTCTACACATACAGCATCAGGGTTAAATTTCGGTAGGGTAACATCATGACTGGGCTGCTGTTCACGTGTCGGTGTCGCTTGCATGATTTTTACAAGTTCAGCAAATTCCGATTTTGCATCTCGACAACTGCGCACCACTGCTCTTCAGAAAACGCAGGATGCGGTACAGATCCCACCTCTGATGTCGGGTTGTCAGGGTTTGAAATATCGTTGTCTATAGAAGCGTCTATATTGGCATCACTTTTAATAATTTTCGTAAGACTGTGCGCAATTAACGAGTTCACTTGCGTCTTCTTTGGCTTCTCAAAAATTACTGCCTTACTCCAGTTTCGTGCAGCATGCTTCGTTTCTCCTTATTTTGCATTCCCTTTTTCATTATATCGCTTTCGCACTTTAACTAAGCAGCACAAGTGACCACGTTCAGCAACAGCTATATTTGTCTCGTTCACACAGAACCACATTCATAGATAATTTATCTATTGACTTCCATACATTGACGGTAAATAAGAACAAGCCCAATATCAAAGAGGACAAGAAGAAGTAGCAAAGAGCAACCACGTGCATGCCCGTTAATTTGGCCACGACATATATGTACACTGAAAATCCATGGCCTCTTACAGTCACCGCGTGCCTGTAGCCTTTCCGACTTGTTATAATTTATAATTAATTAAATTATTAGTTTGATATATTGTAAAATTTGTTTTTAATTATTTTATTATTTAATCATTTAATCTGGGAATAAAAAGATAATTTTAGGTGATCCAACTTTTATTACAAAGGATTGGGGAAGCTCAGAAAGCCCAATCAGATCAAAAGTAGTGTGTCAATAGATTAAAGCGCTCGTAACGACCGAGGAGCGCAGTTTAGCGAATAGGAAGGTTCGTGCAAGGCCTACAACTAGGAAGTGTTAGTGGAATTTCTCGTTAGTCGGCAAGGGACAGATAAGTGTAACTGGCTAACCAAGTCATCACTGTCAATGTCGCCTTCAATAAGGTTATTAAAATAGACCACACCAAGCATAGTACGCCGATTGGCTAAGGAAGGTACATTTAGTAGAAGAAGTCTATTAGTATAGGAGGGAAGTCTGAAGTTTGAATCCCAATTTAGTCCACGCAATGCGAAAATCAAAAAGTTTTTTTTGAACGGATTCAATGGGATCCTTGTAAGTTGCGAAAAGAGGACACCAAACACATGATCCGTACTCGAGAATAGGATGCACAAGTGACGCATAAAGAGTCTTAGTTATATAAGGATCGTTAAATTCCTTAGCCCACCTCTTAAAAAATCCCAGTACACTCATAGCCTTATTGACTATGGAAGAAATGTGCTCGGAGAACTTGAGTTTAGCGTCCAGGCGTACTCCAAAGTCGTCCACAGAGGTAATTCTTTCCAGAGGACAACCACATAAAGTGTAAGATTCGTACTTAGGACTGGCACGAGAGAATGTCATCAACTTGCATTTTGAGCTGTTCAGATTTAATAGGCTTGCACCACACCAACTGTTAAAACTGTTAAGGTCGGCTTGAAGGGATGAATGACAGGAGGCATCTTTAAATTGAAAACAAAGCTTTACATCATCTGCATACATAAGAGTACGCGAGTTAAGTATGACCGAAGGAAGGTCATTGATGAAAAGCGTAAAAAGAAGGGGACCTTAATGGCTTCCCTGAGGAACACCAGAGGTAACTTGAATTGGGTCAGAAAAAACATTTTTAAAGAAGAATTTTTTGTGTTCTGTTGGTCAAATAACTTATAAGCCAGCTTAAAAGATTTGGTGAGAAACCAATTATGTTTAGTTTATGTGCAAGAAGGGAGTGATTTACTGAGTCAATTGCTTTACTGAAATCAGTATAAATGACGTCAGTTTGAAAATTTTTCTGAAAACCCTTTATTATAAGGATGTAAGCTCAAGTAAATTTGTCGAGGATGAACGACGTTTTAAAAATCCGTGCTGACATGGAGATATGGCGGATCTACAGAAATGCTGCAAGTGAGGAGTTATGACATTCTCGAAGAGTTTTGGAATAGCCGACAATTTTGAGACACCTCTATAGTTTAAAGAATCAGACTTGCTGCCCTTCTTGTGAAGCGGTAAAATTAAAGATTCCTTCCATATGGAAGGAAATGTGGAAGTTTTCAGGGACAGCGAAAAAAGTTTGAGCAATAGCTTAGATAGAGGATCGGCACAGTATAGAAGTACGCAACTAGGAATTCCGTCAGGAACTGCTGAGAAAACTGGTTTTATCAAACATAAATCCCTGAAAATCAAACTTTCGTTTAATTGTGGGGCAAAAATGCCATTTGAACTGGGAATGGTGTATGTATAATTTACATCGCGTGTTGAAATTGAATAGGTCGTTTGGTAGAACTTTGCAAACAGATCAGCCATGTCCTGGTCAGTGTATTTTGCATTTGCACCTTCAAACGATAGCTTAGATGGATAGGCAGATGACTTACGCTTCATGTTAACAAAATTATAGAACAGTCTGGGATTCTGCCGGAACTGAATCCCGCAACGAGTCAAATAATTTCTGTAGCATGTAGCGTTGAAAGCAACAAAATTAGACCGAGCAATAAGATATCTTGAAACAAGAAAGCAAGCCTACCTTCGGCTTGCCGAAGGTTTCATACCCTTGCAGTTGTACACAGCTATATGTAATAGTACTCAGATTTTCATAAAATTGCAATAGGTACCTTCATTAAGCCTATCGTTAATGGTTATAAGTTAAAAAAGTTCGATTTTTATGAAAGTTTATTATTAAGGACACACTAAGATTTGGATGTGGTAAGCCTGATAGCTATATCTTGAAATATAACGAAAATCGGCCGATAGGCTCCATGACAGCTATACGATATATCGGTCCGATCTTGCCCATTCCGACTTATTTAAAGAGGGCAGAAATAAGAATCTTGTGAGCCAAGTTTCATGAATATAGCTCAAAAACTGAGAGACTAGTTTGCGTTGCAACAGACGGACGGACATCGATTTTTCGACTCCTCCGTTGATGCTGATTCAGAATATATATACTTTATAGGGTCGGAGATGTCTCCTAAGGTGCGTTGCAAACTTCTGGCTTAAATAAATATATCCTTTGCAAGGGTATAAAGATAGAAGAGCAATAACATCTCGTATATTTAGGCCATGGATTTTAAAAAAATACATGGTCTATTAGGTTTGTCGGAATGTGCGTAACAGGCAGAAGGAGACGTCTGCGACCCCATAAACTATATATATTCTTACTCAGGATCACTAGCCGAGTCGATCTAGCCATGTCTGTCTGTCCGTCTGTCTGTCTGTATGAGACAACGGTTCTCAGCTATTAAGAAAGCTAGAAACTCCAAATTTGGCAGAAAGATTGATGTATATCCTAGGCAGTAAACGTAATTTTCAAATTTTGGTTACCACGCCCACCGCCCCCGTAAATCAGAAATTAATTTTAAATATGCGATTATTAAGCAAAGTATTGAAGTCTTAACTTTCAGCTTTGGCATACATCTAGATAAATACGTTGTAAACTTATCCTATAAATTCCGATCGGATAATAAACATAGAAGTTAAGCAAGTTAACGTGTTCTATTGATTTGTGATGCCTTGCCTGCAAGCTGCTGCCAGCCATGTGCGTTTTCGATCTTTATGGTTATGGTTATGTGTGTGTATGAGATCAAAATAGTAACTTAGCCGAACGTTTAATAGTTGCGGCGATAGTCAAATGTGTTGAGCAGCCGACCATCAAGCAAAAAAATATGGAGATGGAGGTTCAATCCTTGAGAAAGGCAGGCAGGCGGCGGCTTTATAATTTTTTTTTTCACTTCTAATTAGAAGTTTTTTTTCATCATAAAATTTAGTTTCATATGTACCATATACGTATATATGTATATATGATAATTTCAACAAATTATGTTATTCAATTCAGAAGAAGTGTTATTGTTGTACAAGACAATACAATATGACACATTTGAGCTAATGGTCCAAGTATGCAATTTTAGCTTGCGCGGAGTGCAGCGACGGTGGTCTAGTTGTTCGGATGACGGAATCCTATGCAAACGGCCAGGGTTCGAATCCCCACGGCCACGGCGAAAAAAAATATACCTAATTTTATTTTTTTATGTTTTGTTGTATTTTAAATTTGTTTACATTTATATTTATAAAGCATATACATTTTTGAATTATTTCCCATTTATGAATATTTATCTAATCAATGTTATATTAAGTGTTAAATTTTGCCTTTTAAGATGTTTTGCATGCTGTACTTTTGCGTGCAAGCATACAATACATGCATGCGAAGCTCACACATGCATATGTATGTATGTATATGCGTGTGAGGCAATACAAAAAACGTCAATCAGGTCAGTGCATTTTTAACGGACGTCTAAATTAAAGAAGAAACAGTTGACGCTGGTGTGTGTGTGCGTAATGAATCTTACCTCGCGCCAAAAATTCACATATCTCTCTCTCTCGTTCTAACTTATGCTACCGACTCTTGTCTGCGTCACGTTTTGTGTATTGCCTCACACGCATACGTATGCATGTGTGAGCTTCGCATGCATGTATTGTATGCTTGCATGCATAAGTACAGCATGCAAAGTACAGCATGCAAAACATCTTAAAAGGCAAAATTTAACACTTAATATAAAATTGATTAGATAAATATTAATAAATGGGAAAAATGCATATGCTTTATAAGTATAAATGTAAACAAATATAAAATACAACAAAATATAAAAAAATGAAAATAGATAATAATAGATAGAAATAAATTCTCTTTTCGCCATGGGGAATCGAACCAACTAGACCACCGTCGTTGCGCTCCGCACATGCTAAAATTGCATATTTAGACCATTAGCTCAAATGTGTCATATTGTCTTGTACAACAATAACACTTCTATTGGATTGAATGAGATAATTTGTTGAAATATGATAAATTAAACTAAATGTTATAATGATAAAAAAAAACTTTTAGAAGCGAAAAAAAGGTAATTAAAACTCATCCGCCTCTTCTGAGGGTTGGAACTTCTAACTCTTCTTTGTTCGATTGCCGGCCTCTCAACACATTTGACTATCGCCGCAACTATTGGCTCTGCGGCTAAGTTACTATTTTGATCCCATACACCATTTTCGCATTAAAAAGATCGAAAACGCACATGGCTGGCAGCAGCTTGCAGGCAAGGCATCACAAATCAATAGAACACGTTAATTTGCGTTACTTCTTTGTTTATTATCCGATTGGATTGCAATTTATAGGATAAGTTCACAGCATATTTATCTAGATGTATGCCAAAGCAGAAAGGTAAGACTTCAATACTTTGCTTAATAATCGCATAAGAAAGCTATTTTTTTATTTACGGGGGCGGTGGGCGTGGTAACCAAAATTTTAAAATGACGTTTACTGCCTAGGATATATGCTGCGGTTAAAATAATAGCACTACTGCAGGTGGAAAGTTGATTTCTTAAAAAAAAATATTGAATGTTTATTTTTTTTAAAGTCAGATTGCATGAATAATAAGTACTATATTTTGTCTCTCTGAGCAAGAAATTTTTTCTCTCTCTTAATGTAACGGTTCCTTTTGTTTTTGGGCACTTGCTGCAAAAGCGCGCGAAACGAGGCGGTAACAAAAATAGCACTGCTCACGTGTTTGCTGAATAAAATTAATAGGAGTGATTGCTTTGGGTTTTTTCGACAAATTTTGAAAAAAGGAGTTGCATTAAAGGTTTTAATTGAATTTGTTCCAAACGAAGACCAAAAATTCTCTTGTCATGGGTCGCGGAAAGCATTGTCCCGTCGAAAAAAGAAATTTGATAAAAAACATGATCTCAGAGGGACAACTAAAACTTGAAGTTGGTAAAATTGTTGGATTTTCAAATAAAATGATACGCAATGCAATATTATTTGGAAAAAAGGAAGAAACACGTGAAAGAAAACCTGCACTAACCAACTTGGAGGTCAATCGCTTGGTTCGGCAATGCAAGAAAGAGCCTTTAAGGCCAGCTACGGATCTTAAAAAGGGACTTCAGATAGCTGCAAGCGTGGAAACAGTCGGTAAACATTTGGGACTAAATAACCTGAATGCCTGCAGCCCAAGAAAAGTCCCGCTTTTGACAGCGAAGCATGTGTCAAAACGCGTTCAGTTTCCCAAGTCACACCTGGATTGGCCCGTGGAGAAATGCCGCAACATATTGTGGTCAGATGAGAGCAAAATAGTTTTGTTTGGCGGTAAAGGCTCTCGTTCTTATGTTCGGCGTCCACCAAAAGCATTCAGCTAATCCTCGTTTTACATTTAAGTCGGTAAAACATGGAGGCTTAAATATCATGGTGTGGGCATTTTTCTTATACCATGGAGTAGGTCTGATATAGTGGATTAAAACGATCATGGATCAACATATTTACACGGACATATTAGAAAATATTATGTTGCAATATGCTGAATACGATATGTCACTGATCTGGGTATTCCAGCAGGATAATGATCCTAAAAACTCCAGCAGGAAAGCTCGTAAATGGTTTGAGGATTATTTGTTCCGCCTTATGGAATGGCCTGCTCAGTCACCGGATTTGAATATTATTGAAACCCTTTAGGCGAACGTTAAAAAAAAAGGTTTCTGAAGCCAAACCAAAAAATTAAAAGGACCTTTGGGCTGTTGTGAAAGATTCGTGGGACAAAATTCCCAAAAACGGTGCCAGGTCTTAGTGGACTCCATGCCAAGACGATGCGCAGCTGTCATCGCCAACAAAGGTCACGGCAACCAAATATTAGGATTCTGTAAACATAGTTCTTAAAATATAATCCATTTGTCGAACTATTTTTTTATTTTTTGATTTAGTTTTAGCAAACTACGAGAAACAGTGCTATTTTTGTTACCGCCTAAATTTGAAGGTTTTTTTTTGTTTTGCCAATTATTTTTAAAATATCCATTAGATCTGTTACTTATTTTGTTACTTCGATTGAAAATCATTGTAGTATTTAAGTTTAGTGAGTAAAATGATGAAAAAGTGTCAGAAAATACAGAAACGTTGGGACAAACACGAAATGTGGTTATGGTGCTATTATTGTTACCGCAACTAATCATGTACATGAATCTTTCTGCCAAATTTGGAGTCTCTAGCTTTTTTAATAGCTGAGAACCGTTGTCTCATACAGACAGACAGACAGACAGACGGACACACAGATCGACTCGGCTAGTGATCCTGCGTAAGAATATATATACTTTATGGTAGACTTTAAATTGATAACAAAGCTTTACATAATCCGCGTACATGAGAGTACGAGAGTTACGTATGACCAAAGGCAGGTCATTGGAAAGCGTAAAAAGATGATAGCCGAGATGACTCCCTTGAGGAACGCCAGATGTGGCATGAAGTGGAATTGAAAGGCTAGTTCTAAAGAGAACTCTTTGAGTTCTGTCAGTCAGATAGCTTACAATTCAACTACATAAGTAATTTTGGTGAAAAACCTAGAAGGTAAAGCTTATGCGCCAGAAGAGAATGATTCACTGAGTCAAAAGCAAACAAGTGGGTAGGGCTACAGTCGAACGCCCGACAGTAGGATACCCTTCTCCCAATTTTTAAAATCCGTTACAAACGTGTAACCACACTCACAGAAATTTTGCACAAATACTTCTACTACATTTAGCTTTCTCGCTCACACTCACACAGCGACGCACGTTAAGAGTGACGTCGACGTCAACGTCAACTGCTAAAGTAGCGCGCAGGCTGCTGCTCGTTCATTTGTACTGAAAACGTTGACTTGAATAACTTCTGTGTTATTGGTCCGATCGAATTGTAATTTGGAGAATATGTTCGTATGGCATATAGCTTTATACAGCAGAACTTTATACGTTTAATACTTTGCTTAATAATCGTAAATTACCGATTTGCGGGGGCGGTGGGCGTGGCATCAAACATTTAACATAAACTTCATCTGCCTATTATGTTCCACACCAAATTTGGTGTCTCTAGCTTTTTTAATAGCTGAGATCTGTTCCCTCATACAGACGGACAGACAGACGGACATGTCTCAATCAACTCGGCTAGTGATCCTGAGCAAGAATATATATACTTTGTGGGGTCTGCCACGCCTCCTTATGCCTGTTACATACATTGCACAAAGTTAGTATACCCTTTTTTGACCATATTCAATGGTCGAAGGGTATAAAAAATGAAAATGACGTTTACTGCCTAGGATATACACGAATCTTTATGCCAAATTTGGAGTCTCTAGCTTCTTAATAGCTGAGATCTGTTCTCTCACAGACAGACAGACAGACATGGCTAGATAGACTCGGCTAGTGATCCTGAGTAAGAATATATATATGGGGTCGCAGATCTCACCTTCTGTGTAATATGTGTAGAAGCGGAATAAGTTGTTTGAAAAAACTTTGCAAACAGATCGGCCATGGTTTGGTCGGTATTTGCACTAGCATTTTCAAACGTTAAGTTAGTAGTAAATGCGGAAGATTTACGATTCATGTTAACAAAACTATAAAACTGTTTGGGATTCTGAATGAACTGAACCTTACAACGAGTTAAATAGTTTTTATAACATTTCGCGTTTAAGACTGTAAAAAGGCTGAGGGCGAGTTACTATATTTAAAAATTTTTGTAAAGGCTTGACTTAAAATTTTTTAACCGTGACAACTCTCTTGTAAACCATGGCGGCTTACTCAAGGATGATGAATAAAAGCACGGAACGCAAATATCAAAAAATGAATGAATAGTTTTATTAAAAATATTGGTTGCTACTGATATATCAGTAGACACATACAATTCCGACCAATCAAATTGGTTAATTAAAACGTTTAATCAATTAAAATCTGCTTTTCTAAAGCAGCGTAAGCGCTTACACAGTTTTTCATGTTTATCCATACAAGCCCCAAAATCAAAAGACACCTCCAGAGTAGGATGGTAAGGATCTTCTGGGAAAGAAAGTGGTTGAGTCTTGACTAAATTCACTCTAGATGGATCGGAGACAAAGCATAAGTCTAACGATCTGTTACTACAGTTTAAGATATGATTGACTGTGACAATGACATATCAAACAGACCGTTCTGCCCCGAATATATAGGAACCAAAATTGGTGTCTCTAGCTTTTTATACCCTTGCAGAGGTTATATTAATTTTAGCCAGAAGTTTGCAACGCACCTTAGGAGACATTTCCGACCCTATAAAGTGTATATATTCTGAATCAGCATAAACAGAGGAGTCCAAAAATGGATGTCCGTCTGTCAGTCCGTCCGTCTGTTGCAACGCAAACTTGTCTCTCAGTTTTTAAGCTATCATTATGAAACTTGGTACACAAGCCAATAAGAAGCTTGTACGCTGTAAATAAGTCGGAACGAGCCATATCCGAGCGATACATCATATAGCGGCCGATTTTTGTTGTTTTTCAAGATATTGCAACAAGATTTGGCAAATCTTATTCTTATTACGTTCTTAATGTGCCGTCAAAATTATATCAAAATCGGACAACTATAACATATAGCGGCCATAGGAACAATCGGCTGAAATCATGTTTTTTGAATGCAAACATGTTTTGTTTTTGGAAATACCGCACATTATCAATACTTTTTAATGTTATGTAGTAACCCGCCTTTAACCCGCCGACGTTTAGATTCTATGGCTGTTATAGGAACTATCAGTCAGTCCGGTTGTCTGTTGCAACCCAAAATAGGCACACAGTTATTGAGCTATCTTCATGAAACTTGGCTCACAAGATTCTTATTTCTGCCTCTTTAAATAAGTCGGAACGGGCCAGATCGGACCGGAATTTTGGTTAATGCAGAGCAGTATTCACGGTTTTCAAAGGCAGTGCGTATTTTTTTGGACGTTGAATACAATGAATGTATTAGCAAGTGGTCCAACGACACCAACTCCCGCCTAACCGACCGAGAGGCACCGTCACATAACGGGCGACACGGAAACGCGGTAAAAATGCGAATAGACACGCGAAAGGAAATTAACGCGATAAACATAGAAAACGCGGATAGGAGATAGGATAGGAGCATGCAAAAAAAAATAAAAAAGAATATTGAGGAAATAGTATTTCTAATTACGTGCTAGATAAAGAAGAATTAAAGACTTCGTAGCAGCAATAGAGTTAGTGCCAGCTATGACGTGTTGAAGTTTATTGTAGTCCGAACATAATACCCGAAATGGATCGTGCAGTGCATAGTTCGATCTACAATAAGGAAGAGTTAGTGGAAGGTAAATACGAGTACTTCTGCAAGGGACAGAGAAGTGAAGCTGCCTTACAAGGGCCTCACTATCAATGTCACCTTGCATAAGGTTGATAATAAATAATACCCCTAGCATGGTTCTGCGATTAGTTAGGGAAGACAAATTTAATAATAATTTCCGTTGTGATTCGGTTCACCTGCTCAATGGTTCCATGCTTCTTTTGGAATCCGAATTGATGCGTAGGAATGATGTCATGGAGATTTATGTAATGCATAAGACGTAG
The DNA here is from genome assembly GCA_018904105.1 of Zaprionus tsacasi. NCBI lineage: Eukaryota > Metazoa > Arthropoda > Insecta > Diptera > Drosophilidae > Zaprionus > Zaprionus tsacasi. The sequence continues at coordinate 186,940 of JAEIFR010000620.1, read as the reverse complement.
CAAAAGCACCTTTTCAAAAAGTGTGAAAAGGGAGGTTAGCAAACTTATTGACCTGTAGGAAGCTGGTGACGTTTTATTTTTTCCTGGCTTGGGAACCATTATTACCACTGATTTTTTCCATTGTGTAGGAATATAGCCAAGCTTAGCAATTCCTTTGAAGAGCTTGCAAATCAGGTTCAGCGCACATCGAGACGACTGATCATCTTGGAAGTTATCATGTCGTGTCCAGGCGATTTTCCAGGGTTTAATTCCTTAACCGTCTTCGCTATTTCATTTGGCCGGAAAACCATTGGCTCCAGCGGTGCGCAATTGCTACGTGACAAGGGGAGGATGAAAGTGTTTGTAGGCGGATTGGGCTGAAACACTTTTTGCAGGTGGTCAGCAAAAGTGCGGGCTCTTTGTTCATCGCTTCGGGACCAGTTTCCATGGACATCTCGAAGTGGTGTGACAGTCTCTGTTGGTGCCTGGTGGTGTCGGTGGGCTTTCCATAAGGAGTGTTTTGTGCTGGTTGGTGAGAGCTGCTTGATGTACTCGTAATGTGCCTTTTCTTCCTCTAGCTTGAGTGTTCTGGAGAGCAAACGGGTCGCTGCTTTTAGTTTTTGTTTCAAGGTCGGCGATTGGTGCTTTTGCCATTCTCAGCGCAAGCGTCGTTTTTCAAGCACCAGGATCTCGATATCTCTGTTTGTTAGGTTGTATCTCAAAGGAACAGGGGGGTCTGGTGGAGTTGAGACTGTTGCTGCTGCAACTAGGGTCGATTCAAGCGAGCCGTTCAGGTTGTCACTGTCTGTTTCGGTGATTGGCAATCCTGAGGTGTCGATATGAGACTGTTCTCATATCGACACCTCATATCTTGAATATTTGGCCCAGTTAGTCTGGTTATTTGTAAGCCTATAAGGCTTCTCAATTAACCGGGGCGCTGTAGAAAGCTAAAGATGACTGGAGAGTGATTTGAGGACTAGTCTGGAAGTGACTCTGCTGTTATGAGGTGCAAAGGAATACCTTTAGTTATAGCGAAGTCAATGAGGTCAGGAAGTTTCTTTGGGTCTGCAGGCCAGTATGTAGGTTTACCCGGTGTAACGTAGTTTAGCTTTCGGTTTGGTTTGGTGATTGCTTTGTAAAGCTGCTTCCCTTTGGGCGTGACCAGGAGAGATCCCCAGTGTGTGTGTTTTGCATTGTAGTCGCCTGCTGCGACAAAGCGCTATCCTAGCGTATTAAAATACTCCATGAAGTTGTCTTTTGTAAGTGTGAACCGCGGTGGGCAGTATACTGCTGCAAGTGTGATAGGGCCATTTCTGGTCTGTATGCTGATCATCGTGGATTGCATGTAGTTTTTTTCAAACGTGTTCTGAGGATAGTGCTTGAACCGAGATCTTATTAGTACCCCTATGGGCTTTCCCATCTGGTAAGTGGAGTAGAACTTGAATCCAAGAATTTGGAAGTTTTGTTTATTTGTAAAGTGCGTTTCAGAAAGCAACATAACATGAATATTTTTATACCCGCTACTCATAGAGTAGAAGGGTATTATAACTTTGTTCAAACCGAAAATGTATGTAACAGGCAGAAGGATACATCTCCGACCCCATAAAGTATATATATTCTTAATCAGTATCAACGGCCGAGTCGATATAGCCATGTCCGTGTGTCCGTCTGTCCGACTGTCCGTCCGTGTGAACACCTGGATCTCAGCTATTATAAGAGCTAGAGATACCAAATTTTGTGACAATATGTGTTATTACTGCACGCTTATCAAGTTTATTTTAGACTTTTGCCATGCCTCCACCCGACCCTATAAATTGAAAAAAATTGACTACAGCTACAATATGAGCTCTACAGCAACAGTTTTTTATATACATTATAAATACCATATTGCGGACGTTTCGTGAAAATTTCAGTAAGATTGGACATGGAAGATATTAAAGAAATAGTAGTGCCATGTGACCACGTGTTATGTCTGTTTCATTATGTTATTTATGCAAAATATGCAGGTTCAACTCCGGCGGCAAGCACTTTTTTTATACCCTTCGACCATTGAAAATGGTCAAAAGAGGGTATACTAACTTTGTGCAATGTATGTAACAGGCATAAGGAGGCGTGGCAGACCCAATAAAGTATATATATTCTTACTCAGGATCACTAGCCGAGTTGATTGAGCCATGTCCGTCTGTCTGTCCGTCTGTCCTTCTGTCCGTCTGTCCGTCTGTTTGTTTGAGACAACGGATCTCAGCTATTAAAAGAGCTAGAGACTCCAAATTTGGCATGGAGGTTCTTATATTTCCCAAGCAGGTGAAGTTTATTTCAAATGTTTGGTGCCACGCCCACCGCCCCCGCAAATCGGTAATTTGTGATTATTAAGCAAAGTATTAAACATATAAATTTACGATTATTTAGCAAACTATTAAACTTATAGAGTTCTGCTTTGGTATGTATAAAGCTATATCATACGAACATATTCTCCAAATTACAATTCGATCGGACCAATAACACAGAAGTTATTCAAGTCAACGTTTTCGCTACTTTAGCAGTTGACGTCGACGTCGACGTCACTCTTAACGTGCGTCGCTGTGTGAGTGTGAGCGAGAAAGCTATATGTAGTAGAAGTATTTGTGCAAAATTTCTGTTTGAAATTATGGGTGTGGTTACACGTGTGTAACGGATTTTAAAAATTGGGAGAAGGGTATCTTACTGTCGAGTGTTCGACTGTAGCCATATCCACTTGTTTTTTTTTTATACCCTTCGACCCACAAAGTATATATATTCTTGCTCAGGATCAATAGCCGAGTCGATTGAGCCATGTCCGTCTGTCTGTCCGTCTGTATGAGACAACAGATCTAAGCTATTAGAAAAACAAGTGGATATGGCTACAGTCGAACGCCCGACAGTAGGATACCCTTCTCCCAATTTTCTAAATCTGTTACAAACGTGTAACTACACTGATAATTTCAAACAGAAATTCTGCACAAATTCTTCTCTACATATAGCTTACTCGCTCGCTCTCACACAGCGACGCGCATAAAGCGTGAAGCGGCGAGACGCAACGTCGACGTCGACGTCAACTCCAAGCAGCGCGCCGGCTGCTGCTCGTACATTTGTATTGAAAACGTTGACTTGAATAACTCCTGTGTTATTAGTCCGATCGGATTGTAATTTGGAGAATACATTTATATGGTATTAATTTTACACCAAATTTCGTATGAAGGTTCCGATATATAATAGGCAGATAAAGTTTATTTGAAATGTTTGATGCCACGCCCACCGCCCCCGCAAATCGGTAATTTACGATTATTTAGCAAAGTATTAAACTTAATGTTCTGCTTTGGTATATATAAAGTTGAAAGCAATATAAATAAAACCTCAAAATTACAATTCGATCGAACTTATAACACTGAAGTTATTCAAGTCAACGTTTTCAATACAAACGTACGAGCAGCAGCCTGAGCGCTGCTACTAGCAGTTGACGTCGTCGTTGCGTCTTGTCGCTTTACTCATTACGCGCGTCGCTGTGCGAGCGAGTAAGCTATATGTAGTGTGGTTACACGTTTGTAACAGATTTAGAAAATTGGTAGAAGGGTATCTTACTGCGAGCGCTCGACTGTAGCTTTACCCACTTGTTTTAAATTAAGACCATAGAAATAATAAATTGTCTACAAATAAATCGGAAAGACTACAGTCACGCGGTGACTATAAGAGGCCATGGATTTTCAGTGTACATATGTATATATTTAAAGTAAACCATAAAAAAAAGTAGTGAAGGGACAAAGCAAGCAGAATAAACAAGAGTCGATAGCATTAGTTATAACGAGAGAGAGATATGTGCATTTTTGGCGCGTGCTAATATTCGTTACGCACACACACTACCGTCAACTGCTTTTTCTTTAATTTAGACTTTATTTAAAAATACACAAAACGTGAGGCAGATCAGTGCCTCACGTTTTGTGTATTGCCTCTCACGCATTTATGTATGCATGTGTGAGCTTCGCATGCATGTATTGTATGCATGCACGCATAAGTACAGCATGCAAAAAACTTAACACTTTGTATAAAATTGATTAGATAAATATTAGTAAATGGGAAATAATTCAAAAATGTACATGTTTTATAAATATTAATGTAAACAAATATAAAATACAACAAAAGACCACCGTCGCTGAGCTTCAAGCACGCTAAAATTGCATATTTAGACCATTAGCTCTAATGTGTCATATTGTCTTGTACAACAATATCACTTGTACTGGATTGAATGAGATAATTAGTTGAAATATGATAAATTAAATTACATTTTATGATAAAAAAAAACCTTCTAAATAGCGAAAAAAAGGTAATTAAATCTCAATAGCCTCGCATCTTCTGAGGGTGGTGGTGGTGGTGGTGGTTAGAACCTATATCTCTTCTTTGTTCGATTGCCGGTGGCTCAACACGTTTGACTATCACTGCAACTACTGGCTATGCGGCTAAGTTACTATTTCGATCTCATACACATATATCACCATTTTCGCATTAAAAAGATCGAAAACGCACATGGCTGGCAGCAGATTGCAGGCAAGGCATCACAAACCAATAGAGAACGTCAACTTACGTAACTTCTTATTAACTTATTATCCGATCAAGTTGCAATTTATAGAATAAGTTCACAACGTATTTAGATGTATGCCAAAGCTGAAAGTTAAGACTTCAATACTTTGCTTAATAATCGCTTAAGAAAACTTATTATACCCTTGCAGAGGGTATATTAATTTTAGCCAGAAGTTTGCAACGCACCTTACGAGACATCTCCGACCCTATAAAGTATATATATTCTGAATCAGCATAAACAGAGGAGTCCAAAAATGGATGTCCGTCCGTCCGTCCGTCCGTCCGTCCGTCTGTTGCAACGCAAACTAGTCTCTCAGTTTTTGAGCTATCTTCATGAAACTTGGCATATAAGCTTCTTATTGCTGCGCGCTGTAAATAAGTCGGAACGAGCCAGATCGGACCGATATATCGTATAGCTGTCATAGAAACTATCGGCCGATTTTTGTTGTTTTTCAAGATATTGCAACAAGATTTGGCAAATCTTATTCTTATTACGTTCCTAATATGCTGTCAAAATTGTATCAAAATCGGACCACTATAACATATAGCTGCCATAGGAAAAATCGGCTGAAATTAGGGTTTTTGTATGCAAACCTGTTTTGTTCTTGGAAATACAGCACATTATCAATACTTTTTAATGTTATACAGCAACCCGTCCTTAGTTTTTCCATTTAAATATCTCAGACGTTTATATTCTATAGCTGTTATAGGAACAATCAGTCAGTCCGTCTGTCTGTTGCAACGCAAATTAGTCCCCCAGTTATTTAGCTATCTTCATAAAAGTTGGCTCACAAGCTTCTTAATTCTGCCTTCATTAAATAATTCGGAACGGGCCAGATCGGACTGATATATCGAACAGCTGTCATGGAGCCTATCGGTCGATTTTCGTTATATATATTCAAGATATAGCAATCAGGCTTCCCACATCCAAATCTAATTATTAAGGACATCCTTAATAATAAAGTTTCATCAAAATCGAAGTTTTATAACTTGTAACAATCAACGATCGGCCTAATGAAGGTACCTGTTGCAATTTTATAAAAATCTGAGTAATATTACATATAGCTGTGTACAACTGCAAGGGTATAAAACCTTCGGCAAGCCGAAGGTAGCCTTGCTTTCTTGTTTTTGATTTACGGGGGCGGTGGACGCCGTACCCAAAATTTGAAAATGACGTAACATATATTGCCTAGGATATACATGAATCTTTCTGCCAAATTTGGAGTCTCTAGCTTTCTTAATAGCTGATATCTGTTGTCTCATACAGACAGACAGACGGACAGACAGACATGGCTAGATCAACTCGGCTAGTGATCTTGAGTAAGAACATATATACTTTATGGGGTCGCAGATATTTCCTTCTGCCTGTTACGCACATTCCGACAAACCAAATAGACCATGTATTTTTATACCCTTGCAGAGGATATATTAATTTTAGCCAGAAGGTTGCAACGCACCTTAGTAGACATCTCCGACCCTATAAAGTATATATATTCTGAATCAGCATCAACAGAGGAGTCGAAAAATTGATGTCCGTCCCTCAGTTTTTGAGCTATCTATCTTCATAAAACTTGGCACACAAGCTTCTTATTGCTGCACGCTGTAAATAAGTCGGAACGAGCCACATCGGACCGATATATCGTATAGTTGTCATAGAAGCTATCGGTCGATTTTTGTTGTTTTTCAAGATATTGCAACAAGATTTGGCAAATTATATTCTTATTACATTCTTAATGTTCCGTCAAAATTGTATTAAAATCGGACCATTATAAAATTTAGCGGTCATAGGAACAATCGGCTGAAATCAGTGTTTGCAAACCTGTTTTGTTTTTGGAAATACCGCACATTATCAATACATTTTAATGTTATACATTAACCCGCCCTTACTTTTTCCATTTAAATATCTCAGACGATTATATTCTATAGCTGTTGTCGGAACATCAGTCAGTCCGTCTGTCTGTTGCAACGCAAATTAGTCCCCCAGTTATTCATGAAACTTTGCTCACAAGCTTCTTATTTCTGCCCTCTATATACGAGGGTCGTTTGATAAGTCCGTGACTTTTTGAATAAAATATATTTTTTTCGTCAAAGAAGCGTTTTATTTCTCAACATAATCTCCTTTTAGCTCTATACATTTAGTCCAGCGTTTTTCCAATTTTTTTATTCCTTCCAAATAATAGGTTTTCTCAAGGCCCTCAAAATAGTCGTTTGTTTCTGTGATGACCTCTTCATTTGACCCGAATCTCTTACCGCCGAGCCATTTCTTCATGTTTGGAAACAAAAAATAGTCACAGGGGGCTAAATCTGGAGAATATGCTGGATGGGGTAGCAGTTCGTAGCCCAATTTATGAAATTTTGCCATGCTGACTACACACGTGTGCACCCGTGCATTGTCCTGATGGAACAGCACTTTTTTTTCGCCAAATGCGGTCGTTTCTGCTTCAAATCAATATCGAATCTGTCCAAAAGCTCTGAATAATATTCGCCGGTGATCGTTTTACCCTTTTCAAGGTAATCGATGTGAATGATACCTTGTGCATCCCAAAAAACTGTGGCCATGACCTTGTTGGCCGACAGACCCACCTTGGCCTTCTTTGGTGCACGTTCACCCGGAGAAACCCACTGTCTTGATTGTTCTTTGGTCTCTGGTGTGGTGTGGTGGATCCATGTTTCGTCTACGGTAACGAAACGGCGCAAAAATTCGTTTGGATTGCGGTTGAACATCGCCAAACACTCCTTTGAAATGGTCACACGGTTGCGCTTATGGTCGTGTGTGAGCAATCGCGGCACCCATCGCGCGGAAAGCTTTTTCATGTCCAAATATTCATGTAAAATGTGATGTACCCGTTCAGTTGAGATGCCTACAGCCTCAGCTACCTCACGCACTTTCATTCTCCGATCATCCAATATCATTCCATGGATTTTGTCGACGATTTCTGGCATGACGACCTCTTTTGGGCGACCTGAACGTTCGGCATCACTTGTACTGGTACGACCACAACGGAACTCAGTAAACCATTTCTTAACCATTGAAATTGATGGTGCAGAGTCCCCATAATATTTATCAAGTCTTTCCTTGGTTTCGGTGATGGATTTTTTACGCAAAAAATAATGCTTAATTAGCACACGAAATTCACTTTTTTCCATTTTCGTTAAAATTCACGAGATCGTCTGCTTTCAATGCCTATAAAACGCAAACCAAAAAACGCAGCTTTCTCAAAATTTTACAGTCAGCTGTTAATCGATAACTGCTGACAGGAGCAGTGTTGTATTTAGAGCAGGTGCGCGGCAAATACAAAAAGTCACGGACTTATCAAACGACCCTCGTATAAGTGGGAAGGGGCCAGATCGGACTGATAATTCGTATAGCTGTCATGGAGCCTATCGGCCGATTTACGTTATATTTCAAGATATAGCTATCAGGCTTACCACATCCGAAGATAAGTTTGGTCATTCGATGTACTGTTATAATTGTTCAATAAATACCACCAAAAACTTCAAGGGTATAAAACTTTCGGCAAGCCGAAGGTAGCCATGGTTTCTTGTTTTAAAATGTCCTAAAAATACAAGGCATCCCAATTTTGGCACACTTTTTAAAAATGCAGGTGCATATATAAATAACAAGGAATATTAGGTGACGAAAAGCGGTATTCCCAAACAAGTGGGTAGGGCTACAGTCGAGCGCTCGACAGTAAGATACCCTTCTCCCAATTTTTAAAATCCGTTACAAACGTGTAACCACACTCATAATTTCAAACAGAAATTTTGCACAAATACTTCTACTACATATAGCTTTCTCGCTCACACTCACACAGCGACGCACGTTAAGAGTGACGTCGACGTCGACGTCAACTACTGAAAGCAGCGCGCAGGCTGCTGCTCGTACATTTGTACTGAAAACGTTGACTTGAATAACTTCTGTGTTATTGATCCGATCGAATTGTAATTTGGAGAATATGTTCGTATGGCATATAGCTTTATACATACCAAAGCAGAACTTTATAAGTTTAATAGTTTTCTTAATAATCACAAATTACCAATTTGCGGGGGCGGTGGGCGTGGCATCAAACACTTAACATAAACTTCACCTGCCTATTATATATAGGAACTTCCATACCAAATTTGGTGTCTCTAGCTTTTTTAATAGCTGAGATCTGTTCCCTCATACAGACGGACAGACGGACAGACGGACAGACAGACGGACATGTCTCAATCGACTCGGCTAGTGATCCTGAGCAAGAATATATATACTTTGTGGGGTCTGCCACGCCTCCTTATGCCTGTTACATACATTGCACAAAGTTAGTATACCCTTTTTTGACCATTTTCAATGGTCGAAGGGTATAAAAATAGCTGAAGTATAACATCTTGGAAAATACCAAGTGTACCAAACAATTGCTGTTGCATTTAGGTAGAGGAAAAAGGGTCATCTAGACGCCGCGGCGCCACAGTAATTGCATAGGCGAAAATTACAGAAACAAAATACATACACACGAGACCATACGCACAAGCAGGCAATTACACAAGCAGGCAGTTACACCTTTCTGCGAGCGCGTGCCTCGCTTATATTGTGGAAGGGGTAACGGAACAAGTAGAAATTGAAATGCATTGTCCTCGGGTTTCTTTTCTATACCTACTTATGCGTCTATTAATAGAACACAAGTGAAAGGGGTAACGTTCGAGCAAACCGAACGTGATTCGAAAGAAACGGTGAGGCTAGTTTAAGGGGAAAATCCTGTTTGCAATTTATGTTTTTTCTACCGCCAACTTTTAGAATACACAATTCGCAGCTCAACAAAGTTGAAAGACTGTGGAAGTGGACATGGGCGAGGGGCGGCATTCGACGTGACCCATGCGAAAATTCGAAGTACACAAAATAATTTTACACATCACATGTTAAGCTCAACTTTTTCTGCAAAGAAAACAAAATGGCGTTCGGAAGTGCACATTAGTTGTATATAGTATGCAAAAGTTTGCAAAGGAAGAAAAAAAGAAGTGTAGCAGAAGTGCAAGGAAAGGGGCACTGGCGTGTGAGTTTGTGTGGGAGCACAGCAGCCCAACAAATATAAATTTGTGCAGTAGCATACGCTGTCAGCTGGGCCCTGAACCGAGAGCTTCCACAAAGAGGTGCGAAAAATTTGTGAACACCTGTGCGAAAAATGCTTTCAAAAACTTCGATGCATTTGTTTTCTTACTTTTTCCAGTGCTCTTGCTCTCCATCGCTCTGTCTCTTTGCTTGTTTTTGTTAAAAATTTTCAACATTGAAAGTTCTTGGGCTCTGCTTATTGTTCGGCAAAGTGGCGTCTTCCACCTCGTATACCCCGTCTTCATCTTCTTCGCCGTTTTAGCTTGCATTTCAATTTTCATATTTGTCGGTTGGAAATATATTTTGCTATTTTAAATTTCTGGGAGCTAAGCAAAGTTTAAAATATGCATGCAAATTGTAAAAGCCATTGTACTCCAGTCACGATACCTAAGTAGAGCAGCATCTAAAATGCAGCCTGTCTGGCATTTGCTTCTGCGTCTGCCTGACTTCCTGCGTTTGGAGCAGAGCAGATTTATTATTCAGCTACAGTCAGGCTCGAGTGCAACATGCTACATGAGCTTCTTTTGGGAACCAATTGAATATACCAGCTGCACGAAAACTGAGATATTCGTCAATATGCAATATTGCGAACACTGAAAGTGAATCGCAATAGGTGTATGTACAATAGACAATAGTGTATGTTCCGCTTTTAGTGTACAAACAAATAGTTTTTAAAATGAATTGTGTGTATTTTTAATACGTGTTCACGGACCGAGATTCTGGCATACAGTGTAGTGCTGCAAAATAATCGATATTTGGCAGAATCGATTTTTCCGATCTTTTAGGGGGAAAAGATCGATATAATCGATTAATCGAAAATCAATAATACTATTTTTAAATAGTTAGTACAGTATAATGTGCTTAACTGCCTCGACTACTTGTTACACTTTTTCGATGCAGATGACTTAAAATGCAGCTCACTTTAGTGAAATGTACTAAGAAGCGAAGGGAAAAAAAAGAAGCTTGTATCTTGCGCATGCAGGTAATTGTTGAGCACATTAGACTGTAGTTAAAATAAACCTTGTATGTGGCGAAAACATAACTTTTATTTCAATTAACCAACTATAAACTATAGCACAATCTTAAACTCTTGATCAAATCCAATTAGATCATTATTCATTATAAGGAGAAATTAATTATTAATAATAAACAAAACATTTCCTTCTTGATATAACATTGAGATCATATGTTACATGTGACTAGGGCAAAACCCCACGTCGTCGGAAACCTTAAAAAATTGAATCGTAAAAAAATGATATTCAACATAACAAGAGCATTCAAGCAATAATTACCTTCCAATACACTAAAGGGTCTTGGTTTTCTTCAAGATTATTACTTATATAGTACTGTCTTATTCCTGTCAAGAAATCAACCCTGTCATTCTGCATTTTTTGATGAATGTTCCTTTTTACTCGTTTAAAAAATGGCTGGTTTGATTCTTCAGGCTCAAGCGCATCTGAGGTTTCTTGTGGCAAATGCAGCGATTCATTGATAAGCGTTAACTCCTTCTCCAGTAGTGTGGTTGCGTCTTCGATATGGGACGGCGAAAAGAATCCCTCCTTTTTAAATCTTGGATCGAGAAGAGTTCCTGATCTCGTTGGCGTTCGGGACTCATAATGTAGAAGCCTTGCCTTGATTTTTTCAACCAAATTACAATGCATATTTTGACCTTCCTCCGTTAAAAGCGTATTTTTGAATAGCTCCATTTTATCCAATAACTCGCTGATCAGGGGAATTATTAACGAAACCGTTACAGACTTTGCACAACAAGTTTTTTTTGTTGCAACGTCAAATGGTAGTAGAAGATTAACGAGATCATTAATGATATTTATTTCCTCTGAGGTGAGAGGTGGTGGCGCTTTTGGCGTACTCAAAAGTACTTTGTTAAGGGCATCTTTGGTTTCCAACAATCTTTGAAGCATAGCATGAGTGCTATTCCACCTGGTGGGTGTGTCTTGCTTTAAACTGTATGTTTTTGGACCATCCGATTGCGCGTTCTTGAACTTGGCATATGTTATGTTGCTCTGTTTCACAAATTTGACAATTTTTTTGCATTTGGCAACAATTGATTGTACATTCTCCAAGCGAAGGCAATCCTTTACAACCAAATTGAGTGTGTGCGCAAAACACGGCATATTAGGTTTTTCTATGATTTCGCACATTTTCACCATTGCTTTATCATTGTCAGTGACAACTGCTGCAACATTTTCAAATATATTCCATTCCTTTAAAATGATTGTCACAGAGTCTGCAATATTTTGTGCTGAGTGATTTGTTGTTTCATTCAATTGGTCTGTGGATAACACTGCACTTCGCAACAAAAATTCTTTGTCAATAAAATGACAAGTGACTGTAACAAATGACTCGTTTGCCACTGATGTCCACAAATCGGTGGTTATAGCCAGATTTTCAACAGTATGCAATATTGACTGCAACGCAGCCTTCATGTCTACATATCTTGATTCCATTTGAACATTTTTTAATGTTGTCCTTGACGGCAATTCATAGAGCGGATCGAGCAGTCCGCAGAATTTTTGAAAATATGCCTCTTCGACCAAACTAAATGGTTGCATGCTTGTTGCCACAAATTCTGCTAATGATCTGTCTAATTGTGTTTTCCTTTGTGATGTTGCCTCATACTTTTTGTTTATAAACGGGAGAATGCTTCCGGAGGTAGTCGGCAGATCATTCGCTTTAAGCGTCGGGTGCATGCGTTTCAGGTGGTTTTGTAGATTTGTCGTATTCCCACCAATTTTACATATTTTTTTTGCATTTTTTGCACACCGCACTTTTGCCGTCCTTCGCCTTTTCAAAAAATTGCCATACCCTGGATTTTTTGGCTACGTTGTTCGTGTTTTCTTCATCGGAATCTTCAACATCAACAACTGCCGCACCTGAAATACTCACAAGTTGTAAATGCATTTCTTTTAATTAAAATTAATCAAAGAAACTCACGTTTTTTGCCAAGAAAATTATTCATCCTCTAAGATGTGCCCGTAAACCATTCGAATCAAACTAAAACAATCCAATTATCAAAAATATGTAAACTATTTGTATAATTTGTAAAACACTTTTACTTACCCAGCCAACGCGAATGCATAGTGTGAGTTGATTTACTCGATTAATCGATTTTCTGAAAAATGAATCGATTCTTTTCTCAAATGTCAAAAAATCGATATAATCGATTCTTCTTCGATTCTTTTGCAGCACTAATACAGTGTCGACTTTATCGATAATTCTTAGCGATTCGATAGTTGGTTAACCGATATGTTTCATTGTGAATAAGTTTCTGGCTCGTAATAGAACTAATGTTTGCTCAGATCCAATTCCTACATTCGGCCCTCCTGTCGCTATATTCGTCCCGAATATCTTCATATATGCTGCCACAGTTGAAGTTTTGAATGGGCCATGTCCCTCGCCTATCTTCTCAACATCATACCTGCCGTGTTTGTGGACTTTCACTACTTTATACGGTCCAAGATATTTTCCTTTTAACTTCAATCCTACCCCGTATTGTGTACGCTTAATAGCTACCAGATCGTTCACTTTAGAGATTTTTTCTGCTTTACGTTTTTGATTAAATGCTTTTTATACCCGCTACTCATAGAGTAAAACGGTATTATAACTTTGTTCAAACCGAAGATGTATTTAACAGGCAGAAGGAGACATCTCCCACCCCACAAAGTATATATATTCTTAATCAGTATCAACAGAGTTGATATAGTCATGTCCGTCTGTCCGTTCGTCCGTCTGTTAGTCTGTCTGTCCGCCCGTCCGTGTGAACACCTGGATTTCTGCTATTATAAGAGCTAGAGCTACCAAATTTTGTGACAATATGTGTTATTACTGCACGCTTATCAAGTTTATTTTAGATTTTTGCCACGCCTCCACCCGACCCTATAAATTGAAAAAAATTGACTTCAGCTGCAATATTAGCTCTACAGCAACAGTTTTTTATATACATACATTATAAATACCATATTGCGGACGTTTCGTGAAAATTTCAGTAAGATTGGACTATAAACATGGAACATATTAAAGAAATAGTAGTGCCATGTGACCACGTGTTTTGTCTGTTTTATTATGTTAGATATGCAGGTTCAAGTCCGGCGGCAAGCAATTTTTTTTTAATTTTATGAACTAATATTATTTGCACTGTTCATCATACCAATTTTTTTTTGCAGTGGCTGAGTGGACGTGGTCGTTGACTGTGAAGCGAATGGGTACGGGTTCGAATCCTACTCGGTCCCGTTCGGATGCTAGTGGGTTTTTTGAAATTTTCTTTTTTCAAGTATTTAAAATATTTTAAGTTTAGTATTAAATGCATTTGATTAAAAAGAATTTTATGGGAAGTGAGTTGGTATTATTTTTTGTCTTGTACGACAAGCTGAATGGTCTCATAAGGCAACTTTGCCGGTTTAGATAATAATGTGGTAGTGGCGGAGTGGGTATAGTTGCAAACTGCATATTACAAGCTTTATGAGGTCCACAGTTCGAATCCCCCCCCCCCACGACTCAGGGGCATAAATTTTTTTTTGTTTTTTCTTCTGTTTATATATATATTTTTTTTTTTTTAGCATTATGCTACATCTTCTTTTAAAATCGATGATAACGATAAGGCGAGCTAGAAAAACAAATTTGAGACTGTGAGATGTATTTTTTCACAGGGTTGTAGCGGGTATACCACAGTCGGGCGCGCTCGACTGTAGCCTTTCCGACTTGTTTTCAATTACTAAAGTTATTTGCACTGATCATTATTGCAATTTTATAGTAGATGCAAAAAAGGTGCAGTGGCTGAGTGGATGTGGTCGTTGACTGAGTGAAAGGGTACTGGTCGAATCCTACTCGGTCCGATTCTCTAGTGGGTTTTCTGAAGTTTACTTTTTTTCAAGTACTTAAAATATTTAGGCTTAGTATTAACTGCATTTGATTAAAAGGAATTTTAAGGGAAGGTGAGTTGGTTTAGTTTTTGTCCTGTACGACAAGCTGAATGGTCTCATAAGGCAACTTTGCAGGTCCAAATTATAATGTGCTAATGGCGGAGTGGTTATAGTTGCAAACTGCATATTAAAAGCTTTATTAGATCCATGGTTCAAATCTCCCCCTCAGGGGCACAAATATTTTTATACCCTTCGACCATTGAAAATGGTCAAAAAAGTGGTCCGACCGGACCGATAACACAGAAGTTATTCAAGTCAACGTTTTCAGTACAAACAAGTGGGTAGGGCTACAGTCGAACGCCCGACAGTAGGATACCCTTCTCCCAATTTTTAAAATCCGTTACATACGTGTAACCACACTCATAATTTCAAACAGAAATTTTGCACAAATATTTCTACTACATATAGCTTTCTCGCTCACACTCACACAGCGACGCACGTTAAGAGTGACGTCGACGTCGACGTCAACTACTGAAAGCAGCGCGCAGGCTGCTGCTCGTACATTTGTACTGAAAACGTTGACTTGAATAACTTCTGTGTTATTGATCCGATCGAATTGTAATTTGGAGAATATGTTCGTATGATATATAGCTTTATACATACCAAAGAACTTTATAAGTTTAATACTCGTAGTTTGCTAAATAGTCGTAAATTTATATGTTCAATACTTTGCTTAATAATCACAAATTACCGATTTGAGGGGCGGTGGGCGTGGCACCAAACATTTGAAATAAACTTCACCTGCTTGGGAAATATAAGAACCTCCATGCCAAATTTGGAGTCTCTAGCTCTTTTAATAGCTGAGATCCGTTGTCTCAAACAAACAGAAAGACAGACGGACAGACGAACAGACAGACGGACATGGCTCAATCGACTCGGCTAGTGATCCTGAGTAAGAATATATATACTTTATTGGGTCTGCCACGCCTCCTTATGCCTGTTACATACATTTCACAAAGTTAGTATACCCTTTCTTGACCATTTTCAATGGTCGAAGGGTATAAATATACAAGCAGCCGCTTGCGCGCTGCTTTGAGTAGTTGAACCCGACGTCGACGTCACTCTTAACGTGCGTCGCTGTGTAAGTGCGAGCGAGAAAGCTATAAGCAGTAGAGGTATTTATGCAAAATTTCTGTTTGAAATTATGAGTGTGGATACACGTTTGTAACAGATTTAGAAAATTGGGAGAAGGGTATCTTACTGTCGAGCGCTCGACTGTAGCCATACCCACTTGTTATACCCTTGCAGAGGGTATATTAATTTTAGCCAGAAGTTTGCAACGACCCTATTAAATATATATATTCTGAATCAGCATAAACAGAGGAGTCAACAAGTGGATATGGCTACAGTCGATCGCCCGACAGTAGGATACCCTTCTCCCAATTTTTAAAATCCGTTACAAACGTGTAACCACACTCATAATTTCAAACAGAAATTTTGCACAAATACTTCTACTACTTCTCGCTCACACTCACACAGCGACGCACGTTAAGAGTGACGTCACCGTCGGCGTCAACTACTGAAAGCAGCGCGCAGGCTGCTGCTCGTACATTTGTACTGAAAACGTTGACTTGAATAACTTCTGTGTTATTAGTCCGATCGGATTGTAATTTGGGGGATATGTTCATATGCACTTAGCATTATACATACCAAAGCAGAACTTTCTAAGTTTAATACTTTGCTTAATAATCGTAAATTACCGATTTGCAGGGGCGGTGGGCGTGGCATCGAACATTTAACATAAACTTCACCTGCCTCTTATATATAGGAACTTCCATTCCAAATTTGGTGTCTCTAGCTTTTTTAATAGCTGAGATCCGTTCCCTCATACAGACGGACAGACGGACAGACGGACAGACAGACGGACATGTCTCAATCGACTCGGCTAGTGATCCTGAGCAAGAATATATATACTTTGTGGGGTCTGCCACGCCTCCTTATGCCTGTTACATACATTGCACAAAGTTAGTATACCCTTTTTTGACCATTTTCAATGGTCGAAGGGTATAAAAAATGGATGTCCGTCTGTCCGTCCGTCCGTCCGTCCGTCCGTCCGTCTGTTGCAACGCAAACTAGTCTCTTAGTTTTTGAGCTATCTTCATGAAACTTGACATACAAGCTTCTTATTGCTGTAGATTGTAAATAAGTCGGAACGAGCCAGATCGAACCGATATATCGTATAGCTGTCATAGAAACTATCGGCCGATTTTTGTTGTTTTTCAAGATATTGCAACAAGATTTGGGAAATCTTATTCTTATTACGTTCCTAATGGCTGTCAAAATTGTATCAAAATCGGACCACTATAACAATTAGGGTTTTAGGGTTTTTGTATGCAAACCTGTTTTGTTCTTGGAAATACCGCACATTATCAATACTTTTTAATGTTATACAGTAACCCGCTCTTAGTTTTCCCATTTAAATATCTCAGACGTTTATATTCTATTGCTGTTATCGGAACAATCAGTCAATCCGTCTGCAACGCAAATTAGTCCTCCAGTTATTGAGCTATCTTCATGAAACTTGACTCACAAGACTCTTATTTCTGCCTTCTTTAAATAAAACTGAACGGGCAAGATCGGACCGATACATCGTAAGGCTGTCATGTTACATATCAGCCAATTTTGTTTATTTTTCAAGATATAGCTATCAGGCTTATCACATCCATATCAGAATTTGGTCATTCGATGTACTGTTATAATTGTTTAATTAATACCACGGAAACCGGCAGCAATCCAAATTTATTTTATATTTAGTATAACTGCAAGGGTATAAAACCTTCGGCAAGCCGAAGGTAGCCTTGCTTTCTTGTTATACCCTTGCAGAGGGTATATTAATTTTAGCCAGAAGTTTGCAACGCACCTTAGGAGACATCTCCGACCCTATAAAGTATATATATTCTGAATCAGCATAAACAGAGGAGTCCAAAAATGGATGTCCGTCTGTCCGTCTGTCCGTCCGTCCGTCCGTCCGTCCGTCCGTCTGTTGCAACGCAAACTAGTCTCTCAGTTTTTGAGCTATCTTCATGAAACTTGGCACACAAGCTTCTTATTGCTGTACGCTGTAAATAAGTCGGAACGAGCCAGATACATCTCCATAGAAATTATTGGGCGATTTTTGTTGTTTTTTAGGTATTGCTACAAGATTTGGCAAATCTTATTCTTATTACGTTCTTACGTTCTTACGTTCTTAATGTGCCGTCAAAATTGTATCAAAATCGGACCACTTCAAACTGACGTCATTTATACTGATTTCAGTAAAGCATTTGACTCAGTAAATCACTCCCTTCTTGCACATAAACTAAATATTATTGGTTTCTCACCAAATCTTTTAAGCTGGCTTATAAGTTATTTGGCCAACAGAACACAAAGAGTCTTCTTTAAAAATGTTTTTTCTGACCCAATTCAAGTTACCTCTGGTGTTCCTCAGGGAAGCCATTAAGGTCCCCTTCTTTTTACGCTTTTCATCAATGACCTTCCTTCGGTCATACTTAACTCGCGTACTCTTATGTATGCAGATGATGTAAAGCTTTGTTTTCAATTTAAAGACGCCTCCTGTCATTCATCCCTTCAAGCCGACCTTAACAGTTTTAACAGTTGGTGTGGTGCAAGCCTATTAAATCTGAACAGCTCAAAATGCAAGTTGATGACATTCTCTCGTGCCAGTCCTAAGTACGAATCTTACACTTTATGTGGTTGTGCTCTAGAAAGAATTACCTCTGTGGACGACCTTGGAGTACGCCTGGACGCTAAACTCAAGTTCTCCGAGCACATTTCTTCCATAGTCAATAATTCTATGAGTGTACTCGGATTTATTAAGAGGTAGGCTAAGGAATTTAATGATCCTTATATAACTAAGACCCTTTATACCTCACGTCCTATTCTCGAGTATGGATCATGTGTTTGGTGTCCTCAGTTTTCAACCTACTAGAACTTTTTGATTTTCGCATTGCGTGGACTAAATTGGGATTCAAACTTAAGACTACCTTCCTATACTAACAGACTTCTTCTACTAAATCTACCTTCCTTAGCCTTCCTTTATTAATAACCTTATTAAAGGCGACATTGACAGTGATGACTTGGTTAGCCGGTTACACTTCTCTGTCCCTTGCCGACTAACGAGAAATTATATTCCACTAACTCTTCCTAGTTGTAGGTCAAACTATGCCTTGCACGAACCATTCAGGGTATTATGTTTGGACTACAACAAATACTACTTTATTATATCTAGCAGCCAATCGACTAATAACCTTTAACTTTCACTACTTTCTCACCTAGCTAGATGTTAGCGATCTCGCGACCTTCCTATTCGTTAACTGCGCTCCTTGGTCGTTACGAGCGCTTTAATCCATTAACACACTACTTTTAATCTGATTGGGTTTTCTGGGTTTCCCCAATCCTTTGCAACAAATGTTGGATGAACTAAAATTATCTTTTTATTCCCAAATTAATTAATTAATTAATTAAATAAATAATTAAATGATTTAATAATAATAAAATAATTAAAAAAAAATTTTTTTTAAATAATATCCTTACTTTCAACTTGAATTATACTTATATTTTTTATTAAAATTTATATTTGTAATTTTATTTTATTGTAGTCTTTTGAGTCGACTGCTCTTAGTTGACGTTAAATAAATAAATAAATAACATATAGCTGCCATAGGAACAATCGGCTGAAATCAGAGTTTTTGTATGCAAACCTGTTTTGTTTTTGGAAATACCGCACATTATCAATACTTTTTAATGTTATACAGTAACCCGCGTTTAGTTTTTGTATTTAAATATCTCAGACGTTTAGATTCTATGGCTGTTATAGGAACAATCAGTCAGTCCGTTTGTCTGTTGCAACCCAAAATAGGCACACAGTTATTGAGCTATCTTCATGAAACTTGGCTCACAAGATTTTGATTTCTACCCTCTTTAAATAAGTCGTAACGGGCAAGATCGGACCGATTTATCGTATAGCTGTCATGGAACCTATCGGCCGATTTTCGTTATATTTCAAGATATAGCTATCAGGCTTACCACATCCAAATCTAAGTGTGTCCTTAATAATAAAGTTTCATTAAAATCGAACTTTTATAACTTATAACGATCAACGATCGGCATAATAAAGGTACCTGTTGCAATTTTATGAAAATCTGAGTACTATTAAATGCTTGTACATACATGTGTACAACTGCAAGGGTATAATAGCCTTGCTTTCTTGTTTTAATTCCTTATCTATATGCGATTCAGCATTATAGAACTCTTTAAATCTATGTCTGTAAGTGAGTACTTTTTCGTCTGGACACACCCACGCAACAGTTGTTGCTGACAATGCGGCCCGCACATCTGTAGATGTAATAAAATTTATGGGCATTGGCCATTCGCCTGCAACGCACAGCAGAGTCCACAGCTTAGGGCCGACTCGGTTACCAATAAATTTCGAGCTGTTGCAAAATGGGCAGAGAGTTTGTCATTAAATTAACGCTAATTTGTTTAGTAGCGTCTTGGGAGACATTGTGAGCGGAAAAAATGTCAGAAAAAGCTACACCGAAGTGTGTCGAACGCGCCATCTGGCGTACTTAATTTGACAGAGCGCACGGCGTGATTTTTGCACTCCGAAAACGCATTCGGAATCCAAATCAAAACTAAGTAAATTTATGCAATTGATATACAGGCATCTTTAAATTAATCGTTCAAATGACTCTCAAACTGCATGAAAAATACATATAAAATCCGCCTTGTTACCCAAGGAAGCCATAATTACAACAGTCTGGTGTGGGTGTGTGTGGTAGCCCGTATTATATATATTACATTAATTGTCATTGTTAAAATGCTAATGAGTTGGCATGTAAATCTTCTATGTACTGTGTGCTCTCATTCCTGAGGTCACTATGGGTCATGCTTGTGTGTGGTAGTCAAAATGTTACCAATTGGAACTAAAACAAGAAAGCAAGGCTACCTTCGGCTTGCCGAAGGTTTTATACCCTTGCAGTTATACTAAATATAAAATAAATTTGGATTGCTGCCGGTTTCCGTGGTATTAATTAAACAATTATAACAGTACATCGAATGACCAAATTCTGATATGGATGTGATAAGCCTGATAGCTATATCTTAAAAAATAAACAAAATTGGCTGATATGTAACATGACAGGCTTACGATGTATCGGTCCAATCTTGCCCGTTCAGTTTTATTTAAAGAGGGCAGAAATAAGAGTCTTGTGAGTCAAGTTTCATGAAGATAGCTCAATAACTGGAGGACTAATTTGCGTTGCAGACGGATTGACTGATTGTTCCTATAACAGCTATACAATATAAACGTCTGAGATATTTAAATGGAAAAACTAAGGGCGGGTTACTGTAAAACATTAAAAAGTATTGATAATGTGCGGTTTTTCCAAGAACAAAACAGGTTTGCATACAAAAACCCTAATTTCAGCCGATTGTTCCTATGGCAGCTATATGTTATAGTGGTCCAATTTTAATACAATTTTGACAGCACATTAGGAACGTAATAAGAATAAGATTTGCCAAATCTTGTTGCAATATCTTGAAAAACAACAAAAATCGGCCGATAGTTTCTATGACAGCTATACGATATATCGGTCCGATCTGGCTCGTTCCGACTTATTTACAGCTCGCAGCAATAAGAAGCTTATATGCCAAGTTTCATGAAGATACGAGTAGCTCAAAAACTGAGAGACTAGTTTGCGTTGCAACAGACGGACGGAGGGACGGACGGACGGACGGACGGACAGACGGACATCCATTTTTGGACTCCTCTGTTTATGCTGATTCAGAATATATATACTTTATAGGGTCGGAGATGTCTCCTAAGGTGCGTTGCAAACTTCTGGCTAAAATTAATATACCCTCTGCAAGGGTATAAAAAGCTAGAGACACCAAATTTGGTATGGAAGTTCCTATATATAATAGGCAGATGAAGTTTATGTTAAATGTTTGATGCCACGCCCACCGCCCCCGCAAATCGGTTATTTGTGATTATTAAGCAAACTATTAAACATATAAAGTTCTACTTTGGTTTGTATAAAGCTATATACCATACGAACATGTTCTCCAAATTACAATCTGATCGGACCAATAACACAGAAGTTATTGAAGTCAACGTTTTCAGTACAAATGTACGAGCAGCAGCCTGCGCGCTGCTTTCAGTAGTTGACGCCGACGTCGACGTCACTCTTAACGTGCGTCGCTGTGTGAGTGCGAGCGAGAAAGCTATATGTAGTAGAAGTATTTGTGCAAAATTTCTGTTTGACATTATGAGTGTGGTTACACGTTTGTAACGGATTTTAAAAATTGGGAGAAGGGTATCCTACTGTCGGGCGTTCGACTGTAGCCATATCCACTTGTTTTAAAAGATAGAGTGATTCAAAAGGAAGGTTTATATGTATAATAACATCTATTAAATAATGGAGAAGTACTATTATTTTTGAGGTTTCTAATGTGATGTCGTAAACAATTACATTTTTTTGCAAATTCCGGCTGAACCCTACGAGTTTTATCAAAATAATGTACTTAGTATTATACACATTGAAAAGTTCTACAAAAAAGTCCACGATGGAAGGAGGCGTGGCAGACCCCATAAAGTATATATATTCTTGCTCAGGATCACTAGCCGAGTCGATTGAGCCATGTCCGTCTGTCTATTTGAGACAACAGATCTCAGCTATTAAAAAAGCTAGAGACTCCAAATTTGCTATATAGGTTCCTAAATTTCCCAAGCAGATGAAGTTTATGTTAAATATTTGATGCCACGCCCACCGCCCCCGCAAATCGGTAATTTGTGATTATTAAGCAAACTATTAAGTTTATAAAGTTCTGCATTGGTATGTATAAAGCTATATGCTATACGAACATACTATTCAAATTACAATTCGATCGGATCAATAAGACAGAATTTATTCAAGTCAACGTTTTCAGTACAAATGTACGAGCAGCAGCCTGCGCGCTACTTTAGCTGTTGACCTCGAGACGTCGTCGTCACTCTTAACGTGTGAGCGAGAAAGCTATATGTAGTAGAAGTATTTGTGCAAAATTTCTGTTTGAAATTATGAGTGTGGTTACACGTTTGTAACGGATTTTAAAAATTGTGAGAAGGGTATCCTACTGTCGGGCGTTCGACTGTAGCCCTACCCACTTGTTTATCATTTACTTTTTACGACAAATAATGCCTAATTTTCGAAGCTATTTTAACCAATACAGCATTAATCCTTAGCCAATTAAATACTTGAATACATTTTTCATTTAATATAGACTATAGTTCTACTATGTAGTTAAGTACTTCTAATTTAATTAAAAACGTTGTTTAAGTTATTCAACGACTTCCGTCTTTTTTCTTCAACGACTTCTGTGTGTTGTGTGCGCGACAGGGCTGCCAGCTGACTCTCTTAAAAAAAGGATAGATCAAGACGAAAAAACCGGAAAATAAAAGGATAGACCAACGAAAAATAGGACAGAAAACAGGACAATAGGTTTTTGATTTAAAACAAGTGGGTAAGGCTACAGTCGAGCGCTCGCCAGTAAGATAACCTTCTCCCAATTCTTCTAGTGATCCTGAGCAAGAATATATATACTTTATGGGGTCTGCCACGCCTCTTTATGCCTGTTACATTCATTGCACAAAGTTAGTATACCCTTTTTTGACCATTTTCAATGGTCGAAGGGTATAAAAACTGTTGCTGTAGAGCTAATATTGCAGCTGAAGTCAATTTTTAAACCCGCTACTCATAGAGTAGAAGGGTATTATAACTTTGTTCAAACCGAAAATGTATGTAACAGGCAGAAGGAGACATCTCCGACTTCATAAAGTATATATATTCTTAATCAGTATCAACAGCCGAGTCGATAATGCCATGTCCGTCTATCCGTCTGTCCGTCTGTCTGTCCGTCCGTCCGTGTGAACACCTAAATTTTGTGACAATATGTGTTATTACTGCACGCTTATCAAGTTTATTTTAGATTTTTGCCACGCCTCCACCCGCCCCTATAAATTGAAAAAAAATGGACTACAGCTGCAATATTAGCTCTACAGTAATAGTTTTCTATATGCGTTATAAATACCATCTTGCGGACGTTTCGTGAAAATTTCAGTAAGATTGGACTATAAATATGGAAGATATTAAAGAAATAGTAGTGCCATGTGACCACGTGTTTTGTCTGTTTTAGTATGTTAGGTATGCAAAATATGCAGGTTCAACTCCGGTGGCAAGCACTTTTTATACCCTTCGACCATTGAAAATGGTCAAAAAAGGGTATACTAACTTTGTGCAATGTATGTAACAGGCATAAGGAGGCGTGGCAGACCCCATAAAGTATATATATTCTTGCTCAGGATCACTAGCCGAGTCGATTGAGCCATGTCCGTCTGTCTGTCCGTCTGTCCGTCTGTCCTGCTGTCCGTCTGTCCGTCTGTCTGTTTGAGACAACGGATCTTAGCTATTAAAAGAGCTAGAGACACCAAATTTGGCATGGAGGTTCCCATATTTCCCAAGCAGATGAAGTTTATTTCAAATGTTTGATGCCACGCCCACCGCCCCCGCAAATCGGTAATTTGTGATTATTAAGCAAAGTATTTAACTTATAAAGTTCTGCTTTGGTATGTATAATGGTAAATGTCATATGAACATATTCTCCAAATTACAATCCGATCGGACCAATAACACAGGAGTTATTCTAGTCAACGTTTTCAATACAAATGTACGAGCAGCAGCCTGCGCGCTGCTTTGAGCAATTGACGTCGACGTCGACGTTGCGTCGTGTCGCTTTACTCTTTACGCGCGTCGCTGTATGTGTGCGAGCGAGTAAGCTATATGTAGTGTAGTTACACATTTATAACAGATTTAGAAAATTGGGAGAAGGGTATCTTACTGTCGAGCGCTCGACTGTAGCCATATCCACTTGTTTTTCAATTATATGTACTAAAGTTATTTGCACTGATCATTATAGCAATTTTATAGTAGATGAATAGAAGGTGCAGTGGCTGAGTGGGTGTGGTCGTTGACTGTGAAGCGAAAAGGTACGGGATCGAATCCTACTCGGGGGCCCCCGATCGATCGATCATAGTGGATTTTCTGAAATTTACTTTTTTTTCAAGTACTTAAAATATTTTAAGTTTAGTATTAAATGCATTTGATTAAAAAGAATTTTTTGGGAAGTGAGTTGGTATTAGTTTTTGTCCTGGACGACAAGCTGAATAGTTGAATAGCTGAATAATGCAACTTTGCCGGTACTAAAAATATAGTATGTACTAATGGCGGAGTGGTTAAAGTTGCAAGCTGCATGTTACAAGCTTTTTGAGGTCCACGGTTCGAATCCCAACACAGGAGCATACATTATACCCTTGCAGAGGGTATATTAATTTTAGCCAGAAGTATGCAACGCACCTTAGGAGACATCTCCGACCCTATAAAGTATATATATTCTGAATCAGCATATACAAAGGAGTCCAAAAATGAATCTCCGTCTGTCCGTCCGTCCGTCCGTCCGTCCGTCCGTCCGTCTGTTGCAACGCAAACTAGTCTCTCAGTTTTTGAGCTATCTTCATGAAACTTGGCATATAAGCTTCTTATTGCTGCGAGCTGTAAATAAGTCGGAACGAGCCAGATCGGACCGATATATCGTATAGCTGTCATAGAAACTATCGGCCGATTTTTGTTGTTTTTCAAGATATTGCAACAAGATTTGGCAAATCTTATTCTTATTACGTTTCTAATGTGCTGTCAAAATTGTATCAAAATCGGACCACTATAACATATAGCTGCCATAGGAACAATCGGCTGAAATTAGGGTTTTTGTATGCAAACCTGTTTTGTTCTTGGAAAAACCGCACATTATCAATACTTTTTAATGTTATACAGTAACCCGCCCTTAGTTTTTCCATTTAAATATCTCAGACGTTTATATTCTATTGCTGTTATAGGAACAATCAGTCAGTTCGTCTGTCTCTTGCAACGCAAATTAGTCCCCCAGTTATTGAGCTATCTTCATAAAAGTTGGTTCACAAGCTTCTTATTTCTGCCCTCTTTAAATATGTCGGATTGGGCCAGATCGGACTGATATATCGTACAGCTGTCATGGAGCCTATCGGCCGATTTTCGTTATATTTCAAGATATGTATGTCCTTAATAATAAAGTTTCATCAAAATCGAAGTTTTATAACTTATAACGATCAACGATCGGCCTAATGAAGGTACCTGTTGCAATTTTATGAAAATCTGAGTACTATTACATATAGCTGTGTACAACTGCAAGGGTATAAAACCTTCGGCAAGCCGAAGGTAGCCTTGCTTTCTTGTTTTTTTTTTTAGCATTATGCTACATCTTTTTTTAAATTCAATGATAACTATAAGGCGAGTTAGAAAAACAAATTTGAGACTGTCAAATGTGTTTTTTTCGCAAAGTTGTAGCGGGTATACCACTGTCGGGCGCGCTCGACTGTAGCCTTTCCGACTTGTTTTCAATTTATGGGGTCGGGTGGAGGCGTGGCAAAAATCTAAAATAAACTTGATAAGCGTGCAGTAATAACACATATTGTCACATATTGTCACAAAAGTTTCTAGCTCTTGTAATAGCTGATCCAGGTGTTTACACGGACGGACGGATAGACAGACGGACAGACGGACATGGCTATATCGACTCGGCTGTTGATACTGATCAAGAATATATATACTTTATGTGGTTGGAGATGTCTCCTTCTGCCTGTTACATACATTTTCGGTTTGAACAAAGTTATAATACCCTTCTACTCTATGAGTAGAGGGTATAAAAATAATAACAATAGATGCAGTGGCTGAGTGGATGTGGTCAACCACGTGCACGAATTCTAATCTTACCCGATGCAAGAGGCATTTAAAAACATTTAAAATATTTTAATTTGAGTATTTTAAATGCATTTCTTTAAACATAATTTTAAGAGAAGTGATTTGGTATTGTCTTACACACACAAACAACGACAAAATAATAATTTGTTTCTGTCCTGTGCGACAACTGAAAAGGTCTCATAATGCAACTTTGCCAACCAGTTAGGTGTGCGCTGATGGTAGAACGGTTATAGTTGCATACTGCATATTCCGAGTTTCTTGGAGGTCCATAGTTCAAGCAACTCCGACTTCGATATGTTTGTTTTGGAGAATACTCTGTTACAATTAAGTCTGGCGGCCAGAAGGTTCCGCTGCAGTCAGATTGAAAGTTGTCTGCAGGAATACTTATTTTAAAAGACGCAATAACTCGCTTGTAGTTAAATTTAAACTTTTCTACAACAATCTTCGGTACAGAGATTTTTGATTGAATAAATGATTGCACATCTTCAATCGAAGTATTAGGTGCAAGGCAAGAAACCAAACCCTGTTTCTTGGGATTAACCGCAACAAGCGATTTAACGTTTGAAACGTCGGAGGTGGTATTTTTTTGACATACAAGGTGCAATTCAAAAGTTCCAGGACTTTTATTAAAAACGAATATTATTTGTTTTTTTTTTTTAAATTTATTGGTCGCCTTCAAAATAGTCTCCTTCCGCCTGAATACAACGTTTTGCACGATCAAGAAGGTTATCGAATGACTCTTTTAGGTCATTTGTCGATATAGCGTTGAGGATGGCGGTCGTCGCCCTATTTTTTCCGCCTCGGCTCCTCTGAAGACTACCACTTCGCACTTTGACGCTTGGTTTCGGGCTCATATTCAAAGCACCATGTTTCATCATCAGTCACAATCGAATACAAAAAGTTTGGGTCTTTTTTGGCCTCTTTAATAATGTCTATTGAATGTTGAATTCTGAGGTCTTTTTCGTGTTGTTTCAAAGTGTGCGGGACAAATCGAGCACAAACCTTTCTGAGGCCCAAATTTTCTGTCAAAATACGATAAATCGACGTTGCGGATATTGATAATTCCGATTCCATATATTTAAGCGATGATTTCGGCTCTTTTTTAATGAATTCACGCACAATGTCCGTGTTTTTTTCGTTCACAACATCTTTTGGCCGGCCCGAACGTTCGTCGTCTTCCAAGTCCTCCCGTCCCTCTTGAAACCGTTTAAACCACTCGTGAATACGGCTACGGGATAGGCAATCATCGCCATAAACTTGTTTCATCATTTGATGAGTTTCGGTAAAAGTTTTACCAAGTTTAAAACAGAACTTAATGTTGGCTCTTTGTTCGAAGCTCATTTTCCGACCGACACTAAAATGTAAAGTCACATGTATTGCGATATCTCAGCTGTTATACAAGTCAGCTGTTATATAAATTTTATACGACAACACTGAAGAATACACCACTGAAGGATAACAATTTCAGACAGATGACGCCACTAGAAGCCGCGTGGTTTAAAAAGTCCTGGAACTTTTGAATTGCACCTTGTAGGAGCAACTAGAGAGCTGACGCTCAAAAGTGGTAGATTGCTCATTACAGCCGGGTTGGCTGTAGACGTAGAAGGGGTTAAGGAGGCAATAACAGATGTTATCTCTGAAGGAGTTGCAGGTCCGGTTGTCCGTCTGTCTGTCCTTCTGTCCGTCTGTATGAGAATATAGATCTCAGCTATTAAAAGATACAACAAATTTGGTTGAATGTTCCTATATATAAAAGGCAGATCAGGTTTATAATTGGCAAAGCGGTAATATGCGACTATTAAGCAAAATATTAAACTCATAACGTTCTGCTTCGGTATATAAGTTAACACGCGCAAGCTTGAGTTTGCTGACAACGCTGTTGCGCCGGATGCCGTCGCGACAAAGTTGCAGCCGAAATCCGAAACTCGCACGCGCAAGCAGCCTGATCGCCCGTTGGAGACGCCGACTCAGCACTCAGCCGGCATTCCAGCCGGCAGCGACGGCTTCACGGTTCGATGCAGCTTGCCCTAGAAAGCAGTTTAGAATTTGTTCTCCTAAGGTTCAAACGAACTTAGAAAAAAAACGAATTAAATTAATAAAGATTCTTCTCTAATAATAAAAGAGACTTCTTTTAATTGGCGCCCAAACGGGAAATAACCCAGTTATCAGCGATAAAATCGCTTTCGTTTAGACCAACCGTAATAACTCTTTAGTTAAAACCAAGAGTCGCGGTACAAACTATAAAGTGAATAAAAAACACAATTTTTATTTTTGTGACTTAAACGGCAAAAAAAAAGACAAAGTGAAACAAGAAAGCAAGGCTACCTTCGGCTTGCCGAAGGTTTTATACCCTTGCAGTTGTACACAGCTATATGTAATAGTACTCAGATTTTCATAAAATTGCAACAGGTACCTTCATTAGGCCGATCGTTGATCGTTATAAGTTATAAAACTTCGATTTTGATGAAACTTTATTATTAAGGACATACATATCTTGAAATATAACGAAAATCGGCCGATAGGCTCCATGACAGCTGTACGATATATCAGTCCGATCTGGCCCAATCCGACATATTTAAAGAGGGCAGAAATAAGAAGCTTGTGAACCAACTTTTATGAAGATAGCTCAATAACTGGGGGACTAATTTGCGTTGCAAGAGACAGACGAACTGACTGATTGTTCCTATAACAGCAATAGAATATAAACGTCTGAGATATTTAAATGGAAAAACTAAGGGCGGGTTACTGTATAACATTAAAAAGTATTGATAATGTGCGGTTTTTCCAAGAACAAAACAGGTTTGCATACAAAAACCCTAATTTCAGCCGATTGTTCCTATGGCAGCTATATGTTATAGTGGTCCGATTTTGATACAATTTTGACAGCACATTAGGAACGTAATAAGAATAAGATTTGCCAAATCTTGTTGCAATATCTTGAAAAACAACAAAAATCGGCCGATAGTTTCTATGACAGCTATACGATATATCGGTCCGATCTGGCTCGTTCCGACTTATTTACAGCTCGCAGCAATAAGAAGCTTATATGCCAAGTTTCATGAAGATAGCTCAAAAACTGAGAGACTAGTTTGCGTTGCAACAGACGGACGCGGACGACGACGGACAGACGGACGGACGGAGGACAGACGGACATCCATTTTGGACTCCTCGTTTATGCTGATTCAGAATATATAACTTTAAAGGGTCGGAGATGTCTCCTAAGGTGCGTTGCAAACTTCTGGCTAAAATTAATATACCCTCTGCAAGGGTATAAAAACACAGCAACAATTAAGTGTTAGAACAAAACAGTGAAAAAAATAAGAAAGACACACACACAACAAAACGAAGTGACTTAAAAACCCCAAACCAAAACCCCAGCCAAGAGAGCTGAGAGAGTTAAAACAAACCAACAAAACAAAGTGACTAAAAAACCACAAAAAAACAAGTGGATATGGCTACAGTCGAGCGCTCGACAGTAAGATACCCTTCTCCCAATTTTTAAAATCCGTTACAAACGTGCAACCACACTCATAATTTCAAACAGAAATTTTGCACAAATACTTCTTCTACATATAGCTTTCTCGCTCACACTCACTCATTGACGCACGTTAAGAGTGACGTCGACGTCGGCGTCAACTACTGAAAGCAGCGCGCAGGCTGCTGCTCGTACATTTGTACTGAAAACGTTGACTTGAATAACTTCTGTGTTATTGATCCGATCAGATTGTAATTTGGAGAATATGTTCGTATGGCATATAGCTTTATACATACCAAAGCAGAACTTTATAAGTTTAATAGTTTGCTAAATAATCACAAATTACCGATTTGCGGGGGCGGTGGGCGTGGCATCATACATTTAATATAAACTTCATCTGCTTGGTAAATTTAGGAACCTCCATACCAGATTTGGTGTCTCTAGCTTTTTTAATAGTTGAGATCCGTTGTCTCAAACAGACAGACGGACAGACGGACAGACAGACGGACATGGCTCAATCGACTCGGCTAGTGATCCTGAGTAAGAATATATATACTTTATGGGGTCTGCCACGCCTCCTTATGCCTGTTACATACATTGCACAAAGTTAGTATACCCTTTTTTGACCATTTTCAATGGTCGAAGGGTATAAAAAATTTAAAAAAAAAAAAAAACCCCAGCCAAGGGAGCTAAGAGAGTTAAAACAAACCAACAAATACGAGCGTCCAACGGAAATTCAACGGGAGAACTACATACCTCAGCGGCCACCACACCATTGAATTGAGGCTCATATTTCATACTCCAAAATGTAAGTGAGATGTTCATTTATTTAAAATTCAAATCAAATCAATAAAGAATAATCAGGGCTGTTTAGTGTGAGATTGCATTGTTACAAAAAATATAAGCATAACCCTGCCTGTTGCAATAAAGTGTTAAGGAACCTTTACGAGCATAAGTTGAAATTAAAATTAATTTCGTAGCGGTCTAAAGTTTTATGTTGCGCCCATTGCAAAACCACACCGACGCGGACAGTAGTGGCGACGAACTGATAATTTCATACTTAGAACAGCGGTCTTTAGAAAAAACAAAAAAAATGAATGAGGAACAAATTGCCCAGCTGGAGGCAAAGGTTCAGGCAGCCCTTGACAAACAAGCTAGTTTACTTGAGGAAAAGATAGCCTTCCTGACAAACCAGCTTAGTAGAACCACAGTTTCTGCACCACAGATAGAAATTTTCCGCGAAATAGAAATCGTGCCAGAAACCATTTGCAACGAGCCCCTAGACATTATAAAATCCATCCCCGAGTTCGACGGTAAAATAGAAAACTATGTGTCGTGGAGGCAAGCTGCTTCCGCAGCCTACAAAGTGTTCGAGCCATACAATGGCAGCTCAAGACACTATCAGGCAGTTGCTATAATTAGAAATAAAGTAAGGGGATCAGCAGATGCTGTGCTGGCCTCATTCAACACAGTGTTGAATTTTAAAGCCATTATTGCTAGGCTAGATTTTACATACGCCGACAAAACACCGGTACATGTAATACAACAGCAACTAAGCACGCTTCAGCAGGGCAACCTGCCACTGCTACAATACTTCGACGAGGTCGAAAAAAAACTCAACTTATTAACAAATAAAACACTAATGACGCACGATTCCGTCGCAGCAGCTGTATTAAATGAGAAATATAGAAGCGACGCGCTTCACGTTTTCATCTCAGGATTAAAAAAGTCCCTGAAGTGGGCAGTCTTCCCGGCACAACCTATAGACCTTCCCTCAGCCCTAGCTTTAGCCCAAGAAGCCGAATCAAGCAATGAGAGAGGCATCTTTGCAGCAAATTTTGCAAAACACCTTGAGGAAAAACCCCAAAAGCAAAATTCGCAAAAGTCACAGAACTGGCGTCAGAACGCCCAACAGGGAACGGAAGACAATTCTCAAAACAAGAACCCCCACTTCCAAAAAAATCAAAAAGACAAAAACGACCAGCAAAAACCAAATAGCACGAAACAGCGCTATAACAACCAAAAGCCTCAAGGGAGGGGTCCCGAGCCAATGGAGGTGGACTCCTCCTCGCGCTTCAGGCAACCTACACAGGGTTACAAGAACAATCAAGGTTACGGGGACCAGTCTATGAGGACCCTACAAAGCCTGAATCATCTACCACAAGATGAGAGTAACGGTGACTACGAGTCCCGATCACAGCATGAAACGACACAAGTTGAGGACGATTTGTCCGGAGCCGAAAGTTGTAATTTTTTAGCGGGAGCTCCCTGCTTCCGTTCATAAGACGAATGGTTGCAGGGCTATCAGACTTCTGATAGACACAGGGGCATCAAAAAATTACATAAAGCCCCTTCCCGAATTGGCACATTGGAAGCCAGTTGACAGCCCTTTTCAAGTCAAATCAATTCATGGGCACACTAAGATTGAGCAGAAATGCCTCATACACCTTTTCGACGTAAAGTCCTACTTTTTCGTGCTGGAGTCACTTAATGACTTCGATGGCATAATTGGCCTTGACCTGTTAAAACAGATCAACGCCCAAATAGATCTGACAAACAACGTCATTAAACATGACTATGGGATAGAAAAAATCGAGTTCACTAAATGTCAACAGGTAAATCATATTCGGATTAATGACACAGATGTCCCTCCTGCTGTCAGATCCACCTTTGATAGTATGATCAACAAAATGATAAATGCATTCGCAGACGTTAACGAGTTCCTACCGTACAACATAAATACGGTTGCCACTATACCAACGGACGACGAACCAGTTTACTCAAAACTTTATCCGTATCCGAAGGGCGTGTCTGACTTTGTCAATGCAGAGGTTAAACAACTTCTAGCGAATGGCATAATACGACCGTCAAAGTCCCCTTATAATAACCCGATTTGGGTCGTCGACAAAAAAAGCATCGACGAAGCAGGGCACAAGCAAAAGCGTCTGGTTATTGATTTTAGGAAACTAAATCATAAGACAACCGATGATAAATACCCTATCCCATCTATTTCGACTATATTATCAAACTTGGGCGAGGCTCAGTATTTCACAACGCTGCACCTCAAGTCAGAGTTTCACCAAATAGAATTGGCTGAAAGAGATCGGAAAAAGACAGCGTTCTCTGTCAACAACGGGAAGTATGAGTTTTGTAGACTCCCCTTTGGGCTGAAAAATGCCCCAAGTATTTTTCAACGAGCCATTGATGATGTGCTCCGCGAACAAATTGGTAGGATATGTTATGTTTACGTCGATGACGTAATAATCTTCTCCAAGTCCAAAGAAGATCATATCGGAGATATTGAGTGGGTCTTGAAAAACCTTAGGGACGCAGGCATGCGAGTGTCTCAAGAAAAATCCAAGTTTTTCAAAAAAAGCGTGGAATATCTGGGATTTACAGTATGCAGAGGTGGTATTCAGTCTTCGCCCGATAAAGTAAAAGCTATTAAGGACTTTCCCCCACCGAAAACCCTATTCGCTCTTAGGTCATTTTTAGGTCTAGCACGCTACTATAGCTGCTTCATAACGGGTTTTGCCAGCATCGCAAGGCCCCTAACAGATATCTTGAAAGGCGAAAATGGCAAAGTAAGTGCCAATTACTCAAGAAAGGTGATAATCGAATTGACACCAGAGCAAAATGAAGCTTTTGATAGGCTTAAAAATATACTGGCCTCAGAAGATGTAATATTGTCCTACCCAAATTACAAAAAGCCTTTTGACCTAACAACAGATGCGTCTGGCAACGGACTGGGAGCGGTACTGTCACAAGGCGGCCGCCCGATAACAATGATCTCGCGAACATTGCGAGGTAACGAGGTAAATTTTGCCACAAATGAGCGTGAGCTTCTCGCCATTGTATGGGCACTCAAAAACCTCAGAAATTACTTGTATGGTGTTAAGAATCTTAACATTCATACAGACCACCAACCATTAACTTTTTCGGTATCGGACAAAAACCCGAATGCCAAAATAAAGCGTTGGAAAGCCTTCATTGATGAGCACAACGCAAACATCATTTATAAACCCGGAAAGGAGAATTTGGTAGCGGACGCTCTGTCTCGCCAAAACGTCAATGCATTAGAGGACTCAGCAGACTCGGATGCTGCCACTATCCACAGTGAACAATCCCTCACATATACCATTGAAGCCACAGACAAGCCGGTGAATTGCTTTCGGAACCAGATTATTCTGGAAGAAGGGCCTATCGCCCAACAAAAGACGTATATTTTGTTCAAGACAAAAACTCGACACGTAATTAATATTTCTGATCGCAGCACATTACTGCAAGGCATTAAAGATGCAGTAAATGCTAACGTAACCAACGCAATTCAATGCGAGTTACCCATACTGGCTTTCATCCAACACGGACTAGTTGAGGCATTCCCTTCTACCACCTTTAGATAATGTAAGAACTTGGTTACAGATATTGTAAACCCAACGGAACAAAGGGAAATTGCGACAATTGAACATAACCGTGCGCACAGAGCAGCGCAAGAAAATGCAAAACAAATACTTAGAGACTATTTTTTTCCAAAGATAGGTCGCTTAACGTCGGAAATAGCTGCAAATTGTAGAATTTGTGCTATGAGTAAACATGATCGGCACCCAAAAAAACAAGAAATAGGGAAAACCCCGATACCATCGTATGCCGGAGAAATGTTGCATATAGATGTTTACTCCACTGCTGGCAAATATTTTCTAACTTGCATCGACAAGTTTTCCAAGTTTGCAGTAGTACAGCCTATACGGTCTCGCGCAATCGTAGATATAAAAGCTCCACTTTTGCAACTTCTCAACATTTCCCCCAAAACAAAAGCGATT
This sequence comes from Zaprionus tsacasi, assembly GCA_018904105.1. Classification (NCBI taxonomy): domain Eukaryota; kingdom Metazoa; phylum Arthropoda; class Insecta; order Diptera; family Drosophilidae; genus Zaprionus; species Zaprionus tsacasi. The sequence continues at coordinate 152,222 of JAEIFR010000620.1, read as the reverse complement.
TACTGCGACAACGAGAAATCCTTGAACTCAGAAACCATTAAATCTATGCTCAGCAATAACTTTGGCATTGAGATTTCAAACGCCCCACCCCTGCATAGCTCCTCTAATGGACAAGTCGAGCGGTTCCATGGCACCCTTGGGGATATAGCACGTTCTTATAAGTTAGAAAAACAGGTAGAGGACACTGTCGAAAACATTCTCCTTGCAACCATAAAGTACAACCGGTCAATCCATTCGGTGACAAACGAGAGACCGATAGACGTAATTCACGCAGTCACCAGAGACAGTACTGTGCGAATTAGCGAAAAAATCGCATCAGCACAACAAAAGACACTTGACCAAATGAATAAAATAGGGTCTATAAGTCATATTTCGTAGGCGATAGGGTTTGGATAAAAAACAGTAAGAGACTGGGAAATAAACTATCACCCATATTCACAGAAGCTATAGTGGAAGCAGACCTAGGTACGACGGTTCTTATTAAAGGGAGGGTGGTCCATAAGGACAATCTTAAGTAGGCTTTTGACATTTAAAAAAAATTATGACAATTATTTTAACAAATTACTTTTTAGGTTAAGATATCTTTTCAGTTTAACAATAGCAACCATGACCTTGACCGACGCGACATTGAGACTCAACGACTACTCCCACGCGGACTACATACCCATAGTTGACGGAGACGTAACAATCTGGGACTCGTACACTTACATGGGACACACGACGAACTTGACATCTTTTGAAACCTACATCGATGAGACATTGAAATTGATAGATAAACTACCCAAAGACCACATGAAACAGGTACTGAAAACTGACGTACAACACATAGCCACCTTAATAGCTTCTTTGACCGTTCACCACCGACAAGCGCGTAGCATTAACATGATAGGTAGTGCCCTTAAGGTAATTGCAGGAACCCCAGATTTTGATGACTGGGAACAAATAAAGTTTAAACAAGGTCAGTTAATAGATTCCGAGAGCAAGCAGATAGAAATCAACAGTAAATTTCAGGAGAGACTTAATGCCGTTTCAAAGGCCCTCAACGAAATCTTGAAACCAGATGCAGAGGTCGAACATTTTTATGCAACAATTTTGGCAAAGAATAGAATGATAATTACAAACCTTGAGGACTTAATCCTCACCGTTACACTTGCAAAAATTAATTTAATCAGCCCGCTTATACTAGACAGCATCGACATAAAAGAATTATTAAATGAACAACTCACAAATACTAGTATAACCGACCTATTAGAAGTTTCTTATATAAAAGCTTTTCAAAATTCTGAGTTACTGTACTTTCTGATTAAATATCCCAAACCTTTGATAAATTGTAAAAAAATAGATATTCTTCCTGTTCAACATAATAACATAATATTAGATCTAGAAGAAGGTAATACGGTGGCCGACTGTGGAACAAAGACCTTCGCTGTACGTGACAGCGCTGCCACTCTGAGCACTACTTTCTGCAGAAGACTACAAAACACTTCATGCGCCCAACAACTGGTATCTGGAACCGTCGCACAATGCGCTACACGCCCCGGACACCTGGCGCCCGTGGTAGTAATTGGCGAGGGCATTGCAGTAATAAACAGCGCGACCATGAATGTAGTGGACAGCACTGGGAACAGCCAGATAGTCGCGGGAACCTTCCTCGCCACTTACGACGACCACATCTCACTAAATGGCACCCGTTACGTGAACCACCGAGGCATCCTGAAGAAGAAACCTGCTGTATCCACGGCAGCCGCGGTCAACGTCACCCTCTTCAGAGAACATCTGAGCCTCCCATTCTTGCATGATCTGACCATGAAAAATCTCCAGCATATCGGGGATCTTAGATCGGGAGTGTCTTTACGATCTTATGGCTGCCTGACACTCATCGCCATACTACTACTTTTCGTTGGCGCCTGGAAATTATATCAGCGCAGAACGAGACAGAGGAAACCCGAGGACGCGTTTCAACCTAGTAGGGGAGGAGTTAACACGCGCAAGCTTGAGTTTGCTGACAACGCTGTTGCGCCGGATGCCGTCGCGACAAAGTTGCAACCGAAATCCGAAACTCGCACGCGCAAGCAGCCTGATCGCCCGTTGGAGACGCCGACTCAGCACTCAGCCGGCATTCCAGCCGGCAGCGACGGCTTCACGGTTCGATGCAGCTTGCCCTAGAAAGCAGTTTAGAATTTGTTCTCCTAAGGTTCAAACGAACTTAGAAAAAAACGGAATTAAATTAATAAAGATTCTTCTCTAATAATAAAAGAGACTTTTTTTAATTTATATAAAGCTGAATGCAATATGAACATTTCTTCCATATAACAATCCGATCGGCCCAATAACGCAGAAGTTATCAATGTCAACGTTTTCAGTACAAAATCTATATGCAGTTCAAAGTGTAATCTCTATGAATCAATCAAACTTCAAGCAATTACAGCATAATTACTTTAGTGTTAAATAAATTATGAAATTCCTGCAAACTTCATATACATAAATCGAAATCTCAAAATTTACGAGACTTTAATTATTATCATTATTATTATCACATTTCTCATTGTCGTGCATCGAGGGACAGTACGTTTTATTTGGACATAAACAAAGCCACCTTTGGCCATAGATACTATATGCATGTACATAAATAGATAATACATACATATTTACATATGTACCTTCATATAGTCTGGTTGTTATATGTACATATGTATGTATTTATGAAATTCCAATTTATACGCTGCAGTGCGCTGAACAAAACTATTTTCAACAGCAACGACAACAACAACGGAGGTTTCGACTTCCCAAAACGACAGAAAATGAAAATTTATGTTGGATGCGTGACCGTAAATGTTGCGTTCGTGATAAATCAATTTTCATTGCATTTTGTAATTGTGTGCAATTTGCCGTTGAGGAGGGAGTGTCACACCCACAAACACACCCGCACGACAATAACTACACATGTGCATACATTTCAAGTATTTGTAAAGCAAGTAGGCGAGTTATTTATGTGTTTTGGTGTTGCATTCGTCGTCGTTTTTGTTGTCTTATTGCCTTTTTAGCCCGTCGCTAGCTCCTGCGTCTCGTTAACGGAAATCGCGCAGATTTTCAATTGCATTGCGGTAATTGTCAATTGGCTTGAGAGATTAAAATCGCACGAACACTCGCAATATCAAATGTGATTTTGTGTTTTCGTGTGCGTTGTCTGATTATCACCGTCCTTTTGTGATTTATGCATAGCATTTTGAACCGCACACACATTTCTCAGATAAAATGCGCATTGCAATCGCATCCATCGTCAAGTTAATTTTAATTAAAAGCCGCATTGAATTTTAATTAACACAAACACATATGTACATACACACGCATGTTCACTGGTAAAAAGACATCGTAAGATCTTCAAGTTGAGCACTTTAATTTCAAAATACATGCATTTAATTGAATTTATTTGAGTCACTTCACCTTTAGTTGCTATTTATGTATACACATATACATACATATGTAGCTTAATATTCATGGTATACTAAGTTTGAGCAAATCAATGTAACATGCATTAGGTAGCGTGGCACACGCTATGAAGTAAATATATTCCTGCTCAGGCGAAAAATCAGAGACTGAGCTATGTCTGTCCGTGTAAATACACCGATCTTAGCTACGAAGGCTGTTTGATATGCCAGTGACTTTTAGGCAATGGATTTTAAAACAAGAAAGCAAGGCTACCTTCGGCTTGCCGAAGGTATTATACCCTTGCAGTTGTACACATATGTACTCAGATTTTCATAAAATTGCAACAGGTACCTTTATTATGCCGATCGTTGATCGTTATAAGTTATAAAAGTTCGATTTTGAAGAAACTTTATTATTAAGGACACACTTAGATGTGGATGTGGTAAGCCTGATAGCTATATCTTGAAATATAACGAAAATCGGCCGATAGGTTCCATGACAGCTATACGATATATCGGTCCGATCTTGCACGTTCCGACTTATTTAAAGAGGGTAGAAATCAAAATCTTATGAGCCAAGTTTCATGAAGATAGCTCAATAACTGTGTGCCTATTTTGGGTTGCAACAGACAAACGGACTGACTGATTGTTCCTAAAACAGCTAAAGAATAAAAACCTCTGAGATATTTAAATGGAAAAACTAAGGGCGGGTTACTGTATAACATTAAAAAGTATTGATAATGTGCGGTATTTCCTAAAACAAAACAGGTTTGCATACAAATCCCTGATTTCAGCCGATTGTTCCTATGACAGCTATATGTAATAGTGGTCCGACTTTGATACAATTTTGACGGCACATTAAGAACGTAATAAGAATAAGATTTGCCAAATCTTGTTGCAATATCTTGAAAAACAACAAAAATCGGCCGATAGTTTCTATGGCAGCTATACGATGTTTCGCTCCGATCTGGCTCGTTCCGACTTATTTACAGCGTACAGCAATAAGAAGCTTGTGTGCCAAGTTTCACGAAGATAGCTCAATAACTGAGAGACTAGTTTGCGTTGCAACAGACGGACGGACAGACGGACATCGATTTCGTCTCCTCTGTTGATGCTGATTCAGAATATATACACTTTAACGGGTTGGAAATGTCTCCAAAGGTGCGTTGCAAACTTCTGGCTAAAATTAATATACCCTCTGCAAGGGTATAAAAATACATGATCTATTAGGCTTGTCAGAATGTGCGTAACAGGTAGAAGGAGACATCTGCATCGATAAAGTATATATATTCTTACTCAGGATCACTAGCCAAGTCAAAAAAGCTAGAGACTTCAAATTTTGCATAAAGATTCATGTATATGTATATATATATTCTATCTTAGGATCACTAGCCGAGTCGATTGAGCCATGTCCGTCTGACCGTCTGTCTGTTTGAGTCAACAGATCTCAGCTATTAAGAGAGCTAGAGACACCAAATGTTGGTATGAAAATTCCTGTATATCCGGGCAGAACAAGTTTTTGTCAAATGTTTGATGCTACGCCCACCGCCCCCAAAATGAAGGAGAGATTATTAAGCAAACTTATAACATTCTGCTTTGGTACACTATCCGATCGGACCAATAACACAGAAGTTATTCAAGTCAACGTTTCCAGTACAAATGTACGACAGTAGCCGGCGCGCTGCTTTGAGCAGTTGACGGTGACGTCGTAACGCGTCGCTTCACTCGCTTGTGTTTGTGAGCCATATCTAGTAGAATCATTTGTGCAGAATACTCTATTTTTTAAATAAATATCCTATTTTTTAAAATAAAGACATAGTCGAGTGCTCGACAGTAAGATACCCTTCTCCCAATTTTCTACATCTGTTACAAACGTGTAACCACACTACATAAAGCTTACTCACTCGCACTCACACAGCGATGCGCGTAAAGAATAAAGCGACACGACGCAACTTCGACGTCGATGTCAATTGCTCAATGCAGCGCTCAGGCTGCTGCTCGTTCATTTGTATCGAAATCGTTGACTTGAATAACTCCAGTGTTATAAGTCCGGTCGGATTATAATTTGGAGGATATGTTTTTATTGCATTCAGCTTTATACATACCAAAGCAGAGCTTTATAAGTTTAATAGTTTGCTTAATAATCTTAACCGATTTTCGGGGGGGGGTGGGCGTGGCATCAAACATTTGAAATCAACTTTTTCTGCCTATTATATATAGGAACCTCCATACCAAATTTGGTGTCTTTATCTTTTCTAATAGCTGAGATCTGTTGTCTCATACAGACGGACAGATAGACAGACGGACATGGCTCAATCGACTAATATATATACTTTAATGGGTGTGCCACGCCTCCTTATGCCTGTACATACATTTGCACAAAGTTAGTATACCCTTTTTTGACCATTTTCAATGGTCGAAGGGTATAACTAGTCGGAAAGGCTACAGTCGAGCAGGTCCAACTGTGGTATACCCGCTACAACTTTTTGGACTATGAAAGTTGCACGTGGTTCTTGTTGGATGTTGACACTTTGCATTCAGTGCTTTCCATTTAGAACTTATTAGAGGGCTTTTATTTATGAATATGTAATGTACCTATTCAAGTGTATTGCCTCACCTATTTGTATGAGAAATTCAATACATCCAACCGGATTTTTCGTTATTGTTGTATATTGCTTCGAAATATCATTTCAAATTCTAAGTGGCCATATATATAATAAAAACTTCCTTAACAATAATTATAATAGAAGATATAGCATAATGCAAAAAGAAACAAGTCATTAAGGCTTCAGTCCAATACGCTCGACAGTCAAATACCCTTCGCCAAATTTCAAATATGTGTTACAAACAAACTTGATCTATGTGTTACAAGCTCTGATCGTGCACGGAGCGATAAGTCGAAAAAAAGTATTTACAGTAAGTGCTGCTCCCAGTATAATGTATTGTATAAAATACTAAGCACATTCCTTACCTTGTTGGTAACATTTTCTTTTTTTTTCAAGAAAACTTAAAGCTTTAAACTGCGATAATTGCGCGCTATGGGAACATCGATCCCAAAAACCTAAATCCGAAACAGTCTTGACAAGCCAAAAACTGCACGCAACAACATGACCAAACTATACTGGGCAGCAATCACAACAAAAACAACAACAATATAGATATAAGATTAAAATGTGCAGCATGTGAGCACATTAAGCTTAATTAGAAGCAAAGAGACAAAACCGAGGGAATGAAATGACCAAAACTGGCCGAGGACATGCCAAGCGCTCCAATGCCGGGTTGATCCATGAATAAGCCAGCACGCACACAGAAAGAGAAAAATACATGAAGTTTGTCCTGCTGTTGTTGTTAGTGCTTCTGCGGCCAAATACTTCAGTTGCATAACTCATCCGACCATGACGCAGCTATGTGCAGATTTTGCTGCTTTAATTTGAATTTCTTACCCACTCTCCTTTACTCCCTCGCCACACTCTGCCTACGCTTCTGCTAAACACTGGCTGGCTTAAGGTTGCGCTGACAGGAAACACGGTTACAGGGTATGGCCGGTGCAAGCACATGTGCTTTTGGCATTTATTCTTGTTGCAGTTGTCGTTGTTGTTGTTTGCTTGGTTTCGGCATGCGCAACATCCTTTACCCGTTGCGACCGTGTGAGTGTGAGAGTGTGGTTTTTCACACATACAACACCCTCCTTGCAGTGCCACCTCTCCACTCTTGCTCCTATGTACAGCTATGGCGCACACACTAAAAGTGTTTCTGTGCGCCTCATTGAAAGCATTAATCATAAGCTAGACCGCATTCCGGCCGTCCACAAGGGGGGTGGGGCTGGGGTCGTTTGGTAAGCAGCTTGGCAGGTCACGCTCGTGCATTTTAACGGCATCACGTCTCAATCTGCGCACTTTGCACTGCCCCGAACACCCTCACTCGCTTACACACTCACACAGCAGTCTGTTGATTTTGGTAGCATACTTTTCTGTGGCGACAGCTAATTGTTTTGCGTCTCTTTCTCTATTTTCCACACACTCCTCAGACCCTGTTGCTTGTTGGCCATAATTCTTAAATGCTTTATTACCTACACACACGTACACACACACCCACACGTTCATTCTTCTCTGGCTCCCGACCCGCGGCCTTGTCCTCGTCGACAATAAAAATTAAATAAAACGCATTCGCTTCTATAAATGTCTATGTGTGTGTAAGAGGGAACGAAAGAGCGATGTATGCGTCTCATATGACTTGTTGTTATTGTTCTTCTTTGCGTTAATTTGTTTTGCTTTTCTCTTTGCTTCAGTTCCTCACCCTGGCACACTCAAAGCCTCTTTATAGAGATAACATTTTCAGCTGGAGCATTAATAGTCTCACAAGTGGGCGTAGCACGGATGAGCAGGGGTGTGATGGCCAGTGTGTGTATGTCTGGGGACGCCTGCGTTAAAAATTCACTTTAGCGGGTTTCTTGGGAATAGTAAAGGGCAGATACCATAGAGACACTGAATGACCGCCAAAACGTAGTGCAGCTAATAACCCTGCGAGGGAGAGAGAGACTGATTAATTTCAAATACACTCAACTCTCATATAACAAGAACTCTATACGCATTAAATATCTCTACAACGATCTGAGAATCGGCTGTCTCCTTTCAACACGGTGAAATCCACATTTTAGCTTGATACTACTAAGTACTTATGTATGTGGGAAATGAACTAGATCACCGAAGGCAAAATTATAAAACAGAGAGCAATAGAGTGACGCGTGCGGAAACGCTTATGGTATTAACAGGCGCAAGAAAAGAGGGACTTCGTGTTGAGTGGTAAAAGAGGGCAGTTGCAAGTCTCAGTGCTTAGTATACGGCCTTTAATGATAAATGTGTAATAATAATTAATTATGTATGTCCATCCAACCAGATTTGCCGTTTCTGCTGTATATTGTCGCGAAATATCACATACGATTCCAACTGGCGTGAAATAAAAACAAACTTCATTAACATCCTTAAACTGGTCGGAAGTTCTACAGTAACGTGGCGACTGTAAGAGGCCATGGATTTTCGGTTTATTTTAAAATACCTACACAATATATTTAAATCAAAACAAGAAAGCAAGGCTACCTTCGGCTTGCCGAAGGTTTTATACCCTTGCAGTTGTACACAGCTATATGTAATAGTACTCAGATTTTCATAAAATTGCAACAGGTACCTTCATTAGGCCGATCGTTGATCGTTATAAGTTATAAAACTTCGATTTTGATGAAACTTTATTATTAAGGACATACATATCTTGAAATATAACGAAAATCGGCCGATAGGCTCCATGACAGCTGTACGATATATCAGTCCGATCTGGCCCAATGCGACTTATTTAAAGAGGGCAGAAATAAGAAGCTTGTGAACCAACTTTTATGAAGATAGCTCAATAACTGGGGGACTAATTTGCGTTGCAAGAGACAGACGAACTGACTGATTGTTCCTATAACAGCAATATAATATAAACGTCTGAGATATTTAAATGGAAAAACTAAGGGCGGGTTACTGTATAACATTAAAAAGTATTGATAATGTGCGGTATTTCCAAGAACAAAACAGGTTTGCATACAAAAACCCTAATTTCAGCCGATTGTTCCTATGGCAGCTATATGTTATAGTGGTCCGATTTTGATACAATTTTGACAGCACATTAGGAACGTAATAAGAATAAGATTTGCCAAATCTTGTTGCAATATCTTGAAAAACAACAAAATTCGGCCGATAGTTTCTATGACAGCTATACGATATATCGGTCCGATCTGGCTCGTTCCGACTTATTTACAGCTCGCAGCAATAAGAAGCTTGTATGCCAAGTTTCATGAAGATAGCTCAAAAACTGAGAGACTAGTTTGCATTGCAACAGACGGACGGACGGACGGACGGACGGACGGACGGACGGACGGACGGACGGACGGACGGACGGACGGATCCATTTTTGGACTCCTCTGTTTATGCTGATTCAGAATATATATACTTTATAGGGTCGGAGATGTCTCCTAAGGTGCGTTGCAAACTTCTGGCTAAAATTAATATACCCTCTGCAAGGGTATAAAAATAATATAATGACAACAAGTGGGTAAAGCTACAGTCGAGCGTCCAACAGTAAGTTACCCTTCTCCTATTTTTCTAAATTCGTTACAAACGTGTAACCACACTCATAATTTCAAACAGAGAATTTTGCACAAATAGTTATAATCCATATATCTTACTCGCAAGCACTCACACAGCGACACTCGTACCCAACATTTGTACTGAATCAGAGGACGGCTTCGGTTCAACCAAAAGTGTGTAGACACAATCAATCACATGAAAAATCACGCTATTCAGCGCACAGTGTCAAGTGTGTATGCGTCAAAACATTCGCTGCTGAAGCGACAACGTTACAGAATCCCCCATTCCACTTTTCGTTTCGTTTCTCGCTTGTCGATTTACTGCCTCGTGTGTTTTATTTTCGTCTTGATTCATTTGGTTTCGGTTTTACACAAAACAAGTCGGAAAGGCTACAGTCGAGCGCGCCCGACTGTGGATTACCCGCTACAACTTTGCGAAAAAACACATCTCACAGTCTCGCCTTATCGTTATCATCGATTTTAAAGAAGATGTAGCATAATGATAAAAAACAAGAAAGCAAGGCTACCTTCGGCTTGCCAAAGGTTTCATACCCTTGCAGTTATACAAAATATAAAATATATTTGGATGCTACTGGTTTCTGTGGTATTAATTAAACAATTATAACAGTACATCGAATGACCAAATTCTGATATGGATGTGATAGGCCTGATAGCTATATCTTAAAAAATAAACAAAATTGGCTGATATGTAACATGACAGCCTTACGATGTATCGGTCCAATCTTGCCCGTTCAGTTTTATTTAAAGAGGGCAGAAATAAGAGTCTTGTGAGTCAAGTTTCATGAAGATAGCTCAATAACTGGCGGACTAATTTGCGTTGCAGACGGATTGACTGATTGTTCCTATAACAGCTATAGAATATAAACGTCTGAGATATTTAAATGGAAAAACTAAGGGCGGGTTACTGTAAAACATTAAAAAGTATTGATAATGTGCGGTATTTCCAAGAACAAAACAGGTTTGCATACAAAAGTTAATTTCAGCCGATTGTTCCTATGGCAGCCATATGTTATAGTGGTCCGATTTTGATACAATTTTGACAGCACATTAGGAACGTAATAAGAATAAGATTTGCCAAATCTTGTTGCAATATCTTGAAAAACAACAAAAATCGGCCGATAGTTTCTATGACAGCTATACGATATATCGGTCCGATCTGGCTCGTTCCGACTTATTTACAGTCTACAGCAATAAGAAGCTTGTATGCCAAGTTTCATGAAGATAGCTCATAAACTGAGAGACTAGTTTGCGTTGCAACAGGCGGACGGACGGACGGACAGACAGACGGACATCCATTTTTGGACTCCTCTGTTTATGCTGATTCAGAATATATATACTTTATAGGGTCGGAGATGTCTCCTAAGGTGCGTTGAAAACTTCTGGCTAAAATTAATATACCCTTTGCAAGGGTATAAAAAAATAAAAATAAGAACAGAAGAAAAAACAAAAAAAATGTATGCCCCCCCTGAGGGGATTCGAACCGTGGACCTCAAAAAGCTTGTAATATGCAGTTTGCAACTATAACCACTCCGCCATTAGCACATTATTATTTGGGCCGGCAAAGTTGCTTTATGAGACCATTCAGCTTGTCGTACAGGACAAAAACTAATAACAACTCACTCACTTCCCATAAAATTCTTTTTAATCAAATGCATTTTAATTCTAAACTTAAAATATTTTAAATACTTGAAAAAAATCAAATTTCAGAAAAAAACCCTCTTGAATCGGACCGGACCGAGTAGGATTCGAACCCGTTCCCTTTCGCTTCACAGTCAACGACCACATCCACTCAGCCACTGCACCTTCTATTCATCTACTATAAAATTGCAATAATGATCATTGCAAATAACTTTAGTGCATATAATTGAAAAAAAGTGCTTGCTGCCGGAGTTGAACCTGCATATTTTGCATATCCAACATAACAAAACAGACAAAACACGTGGTCACATGGCACTACTATTTCTTTAATATCTTCCATATTTATAGTCCAATCTTACTGAAATTTTCACGAAACGTCCGTAGAGCTAATATTGCAGTTGTAGTCCATTTTTTTTCAATGTATAGGGGCGGGTGGAGGCGTGGCAAAAATCTAAAATAAACTTGATAAGCGTGCAGTAACAACACATATTGTTACAAAATTTGGTAGCTCTAGCTCTTATAACAGCTGAGATCCAGGTGTTCACACGGACGGACGGACAGACAGACGGACAGACGGACAGACGGACATGGCTATATCGACTCGGCTGTTGATACTGATTAAGAATATATATACTTTATGGGGTCGGAGATGTCTCCTTCTGGCTGTTACATACATTTTCGGTTTGAACAAAGTTATAATACCCTTCTACTCTATGAGTAGCGGGTATAAAAAGGACAGATCTGTCCGGAAAAAGGCTGACCTGGCAGCCCTGGTGCGCGATCTTTTTCTTCTTACTTAAGCTAAAAAAAGACCATTCCAAGGGAACAATCAATTAAAAACTATCAATGGGTTAGAAGATGTTGCATTGAGGAGGGTATGCTGTTACAGTGATACTATTCCAATCCTACAAAACTGAATAAATTTTGTACACAAATTATAAAATCATGTCTGGAAGACGTCGTCGTTCGAACATAGGTCGTAGTACAGTGGATGCTAGAAAAGTACGTTCAGCAAGAGATAACAAATCGTCAACGGAACGTGAGGCTCGCCTCAGTCAGGCTCGCGATGGATATAGAGCTGAGAGAGAGAGAGAGAATCTTCAGTAGATCTTGAGTTTCGCCGCAGCCGCGATAGAGATAGATGTACGGTTCAGAGGGACAGAGAATCGTCAGTAGAGCGTGAGGCTTGCCTCAGTCAGCTTCGGGATAGATATAGAGCTGAGAGAGAGAAAGAATCTTCAGTAGAGCGCGAGGTTAACCGCAGCCGAGATAGGGAAAGACATCGAATACAGAGAGCCAGAGAATCAGCACGAGTTACTAATTCATGGGTGAATAAAGAAAATTCTGCCATGAATTACGGTCCTTCGATTTCTTACAAGGACGATCGTATAGTATCAATAGGTGAATACAAGGACGAATCAAAAGGCATGTCTTGCTTACAAGGAAAAGTCAAATTAGAAGAAGTTCTCCCTCCACCTGAACCACTTCACTCTCTTCTTGCGGGTGATCATCAGAAATCCAACCAATTTATGCGAATATACGCCATTATAATAACGCATTTCAAATGACTTCTTTTAAGAGTAAGCAAGTCGTTGAGCGTGGGTTCATGCCTACATTTAAAATTCAAGGGCAAGTGTACCACTTGGCTGGAAGCTTGCTACCACTTCGACCCGATGATCACAAATTTCTACATACATATATGTAAACAATAGAGGTGATGGCAGCGTGATGGCACGGGTGGCAACGCTGCAGGCGCCTATCGATAAGATCAGGCATGCAACAATAATTATAATCGAGCAGCGAAAGCAGTCGTTGAGTTGAAGGGAAGTCGTACAGAAGTCGCCGCAGAGAAGTCGTTAAGAAGTTGTCGAAGTACGGATAAGAAGCATCGATCGGTCAAGTCGGACTGTCGTTGAAAGTAGAGCTTGTGTTGCGTGAATCAATCTGTTTAATCATTATTATTTGTACCACTTAATTAATTAATCACCTAATATTTCAATAAATATTACATATATATAATATTTTATTGCAGATCCAGATACACATCTACGCGGTGTACAAGTGTTGCACAGCCAATTGATAGAGATTTGATTAGATCTCTCCAAGATATGTTACATTCTCATAATTGCTACATAAAGTCTTTCAAAACTGCGATTGAGAGTGTTCCAGCAGATACTCCTGACTTTAATGTCGTAATCCATGCAAATAAAGTTCCTGTTGGAGAACACAGAGGACGATACAATGCACCTTCCACGAGTGAAGTAGCAGTGGTGATAGCTGGACAGCAATTTGACAAAAGAGATATTGTATTGCATAGTCGTGATGATAATTTGCAAAAAAATTTCAGAGTTACACAGATCTTATGACAGCTTAAAATATCCTTTGATGCTATGTCGTGGAGAAAATGGTAATGCCATTAATACTTCTCAAGTTGACCCAATCACAGAGAACCATATACAAGAAGTTGTTAATAACCCGCGGGATACAACATTGATAGCATTCTTCAAGTTATGTGTTCAAGATGATTTCGCGAAAATACTGACATATGATAGAGTTCCAGGTTACTATACATGGAACCCGAGTTCTAAAACTTTTCAACGGCGAAAACATGGTACTGCGGTTGATGGTTTCCCCGGAGTAAAAAAAACGGATGCTCTTGTCAGAGTCTACGTGGTTCATCCCAACAACAGCGAATGCTTTTATCTGAGAATGTTACTGCATATTGTAAAAGGCCCGACATCCTTTGCACACCTGAGAGCTGTACAAGGTGTTGTTTACAATACTTTTAAAGCAGCATGCAAAGCTATGGAGCTCTTAGAAGACGATTCTCACTGGGAAAACACATTATCAGAAGCTTCTGTTTGTAGTTCAGCTACATCATTAAGGTATTTATTTGCCGTCATAGTAGTATTTTGTCAAGTAACTGATTCTATAGAATAAGTTTCAAGAAAAGATGGCCAGTGATATTCTGATTCGGCGACGGCGAGAGTTTAACTCAGATGATGTACAATATGATCAAAACATATTTGACGAAGCATTATTGGAATTGAACAAAGTAGTGCTATTACTTTCAGGTAAATCGATCAAGGATTTTGGGCTGCCGATGCCAGCTAATACTACTAACTCAGATTTAACTAACAGTGCCGAATACCCAAAAGAAACATCAAATGATCAAACGAGACTTTTACAAAATGTAGCCCAAGATGAGCCACGATTAAACATCGATCAGAAAAAGTATTCACTTCATTACTATCAGGAATTGATAACAATGAATGGAAATTGTTTTTCCTTGATGTCCCAGGAGCTACAGGAAAACATTTTTAATCAATCTGCTTTTAAAACAAGAACGCAAGAACGGCTTGCCGAAGGTTTCATACGCTTGCAGTTATACAAAATATAAAATATAATTGGATTGCTGCTGGTTTCGGTGGTATTTATTGAACAATTATAACAGTACATCGAATGACCAAACTTATATTAGGATGTGGTAAGCCTGATAGCTATATCTTGAAACATAACGTAAATCGGCCGATGACAGCTATACGATATATCATTCCGATCTGGCCCGTTCCGAATTATTTAAAGAGGGCAGAAATAAGAAGCTTGTGAGCAAAATTTCATAAAGATAGCGTAATAACTGAGAGACTAATTTGCGTTACAACAGACAGACGGACTGACTGATTGTTCCTATAACAGCCATAGAATATAAACGTCTGAGATATTTAAATGGAAAAACTAAGAGCGGGTTACTATATAACATTAAAATCGGCCGATAGTTTCTATGGCAGCTATACGATGTATTGCTCCGATCTGGCTCATTCCGACTTATTCACAGCGTACAGCAATAAGAAGCTTGTGTGCCAAGTTTCATAAAGATAGCTCAAAAACTGAGAGACTATTTTGCGTTGCAACAGACGGACGAACGGACGGACGGACGGACAGACAGACGGACATCCATTTTTGGACTCCTCTGTTTATGCTGATTCAGAATATATATACTTTATAGGGTCGGAGATGTCTCCTAAGGTGCGTTGAAAACTTCTGGCTAAAATTAATATACCCTCTGCAAGGGTATAACAAAAAGTTGTTAGGCTTGCGCATGTCTGAGGGTCAGAGCACGGCTGGATACTTGAGCATTTTCTGTAAAATCGTCGATCAACTAGCTGGAGTAGGAATCACAATGAATGACGAGTTACAGGCAATTGTATTGCTTTCAAGCTTGTCAGTTGAGTATGAGACAGTAAGCCGACGTTCGAAATTCTGGGCATAAAACTCAAGGAAGCAGTCGAGAGGAGAGAGAATACGGCAAGGCATACAGAAAATACAACGGCATTTTCTGCGACGCAAAAATGTGCGAAGCTCGCTTCAAAGAAGAAACAACGAAACGTCGTCTATTTTAAGTGTGGCGAAAAGGGGCACATCAATGCGAATTGTCGCAAGACGGCGAATTCGAATGATGATGGCAAAGCAGTGAAACAGCAGTTCAGCTTATTGAATGCATTGGATGGCAGTAGCTTCGAAAAGTTCAAATGGGTTTTCGACAGTGCACTGCAGTGGAGCAACAAGTCATATGTGTTGCGAGAGGCAGATGTTCACAAAGTTTGAGAAGCATACAGAAATGATCGGTTTGGCGGATGCCGGATTTTTGCAAGCAGAAGGCATAGGTACTGTGCAGTTGCAAACTGAGTCGTATGCGCAGTTAATTTTGACGCAAAAAGTGCGAAAATTATGAGTTGCGGAAAATGTATTCTGAAAGTTAACAGAGCTGGAGGTCTATACACGATAGAATGCAAACATAACAGATGTTATGCAGCTGTTAACGCGGATGCGTTGCTTTGGCATAAACGGTACGGACATTTGAATTACGCAAGTCTTATGGATACGGTCGAGGAATGTCACTAAGAACACATGTGCAGCCTCTTCCGCAAGCGAGCGAAAGTCGTGCGCAAGAACTGCTGGAATTGGTGCATACGGATGTATGTGGTCCATTCGAAACTCAATCAATTGGCGGATCCAGGAATTTCCTGACGTTCATAGACGATATGTCACGGCGAACATATGTGTATTTCCTTAAGGGCAAAGATGAGGTCTTTGACAAGTTATGGAGTACAAAAATCTAGTGGAGCGGCAGACGGGAAAAAGACTGAAATGCGTTTGAAACGATAATGGACGAGAGTATGTCAACAAGTAATTCGATGAATATTTCAAAGAAATGGGAATTTCACGGCAGTTGACAGTGGCTTATACTCCACAACAAAATGGTGTGGCTGAACGCGCCAATCGAACGTTGGTGGAAATGGCCAGATGCTTATTGGTACAGTCTGGATTAGGTCAAGAATTGTGGGCAGAGGCAATATACACAGCGGTGTATTTGCGGAATCGGTCTCCCACTAGGTCATTGATCAGAAGGACACCAATGGAAGCATGGACTGGTAAGAAACCAAATATGGTTCATTCGCAGTGGCGCTGGACAAAGGTCAACAGAGAAGCAAGTTCAAACCCAAAGGCAAAGAGTATCGAATGGTCAGATATTCGGTAAATGCCAAAGGCTATCGACTGTACGATCTAGAGTTGAGGAAAGTAGTCGAGACGTGGTTTTTGACGAGCTTGGTTTTTCGGAGCAGGCAGTTGCAGAATGTGTGATGCAAAAATTGCCAGTTGACGAGTATCATGCAGCGCCTAATGGTGTTGAGAAGGATGACAACGATGAGATCACATCTAATGATGACACGGATGCGTCTGACACATTGGTTGCTACCACACAAGGTAGCGGTGACGAATCCTACGCGAGCGCATCAGAGGAGTTGGTACTGGAAGAGCAGGATGTGCATATTGGTCCAGGGAGACCAAGGTTGCTAAGAACGAGCAGACCCGGTCGCCCAAAGAGGCAATATAAACTACTCGGCGCTATGGTTACAAAGGATGTAACTGTTCCATCATCCTATGAGGAAGCGATGAAAAGTCCAGAGGCAATGTACTGGCGTGAGGCGATGGAATACGAGTCTTTGATTATGAATCAAACTTGGCAGCTTGCAGAATTACCGAAGGAGCATCGGGCAATTGGCTGCAAATGGGTATTTAGCCTGAAGGGAGATGCACTTGGGCAAATACAGCGCTTTAAAGCACGGTTGGTTGCGAAAGGTTGTTGGTTGGTGTAAACTATAAGGATACGTTCTCGCCGGTTTGTCGATTGGAGAGCATGCGTTTCATTTTGGCCTTAGCAGCGGAGTTATATTTACATCAGATGGATGTGTACACGGCATACCTGAATAGCGATCTGAAGGACGTAGTATACATGAATCAACCCCAGGGTTGCAGAAGGCACTCAATCGGACAAGGTTTTATTGCTGAAGAAAGCGTTATACGGACGGAAGCAGTCAGGAAGGAAATGGAACTATAAGCTGGATAGCGTGCTACGGAAAATTGGATTTGTACCGTGTGACAATGAACCATGCCTATATAAACAGGAGGCAAGAGGTGACTTATCGCTAATCCTAGTATATGTTGATGATCTTCTTATAGCATGCAAGTCTAAGGAGGACTTGATCAACATAAAGTCGAGCATTTCAAAAGCTTTTGAATGCGTTGATAAAAGGCCATTGGAGCTACGAGGGTCGTTTGATAAGTCCGTGACTTTTTGTATTTGCCGCGCACCTGCTCTAAATACAACACTGCTCCTGTCAGCAGTTATCGATTAACAGCTGACTGTAAAATTTTGAGAAAGCTGCGTTTTTTGGTTTGCGTTTTATAGGCATTGAAAGCAGACGATCTCGTGAATTTTAACGAAAATGCGATTGCTCACACACGACGATAAGCGCAACCGTGTGACCATTTCAAAGGAGTGTTTGGCGATGTTCAACCGCAATCCAAACGAATTTTTGCGCCGTTTCGTTACCGTAGACGAAACATGGATCCACCACACCACACCAGAGACCAAAGAACAATCAAGACAGTGGGTTTCTCCGGGTGAACGTGCACCAAAGAAGGCCAAGGTGGGTCTGTCGGCCAACAAGGTCATGGCCACAGTTTTTTGGGATGCACAAGGTATCATTCACATCGATTACCTTGAAAAGGGTAAAACGATCACCGGCGAATATTATTCAGAGCTTTTGGACAGATTCGATATTGATTTGAAGCAGAAACGACCGCATTTGGCGAAAAAAAGTGCTGTTCCATCAGGACAATGCACGGGTGCACACGTGTGTAGTCAGCATGGCAAAATTTCATAAATTGGGCTACGAACTGCTACCCCATCCAGCATATTCTCCAGATTTAGCCCCCTGTGACTATTTTTTGTTTCCAAACATGAAGAAATGGCTCGGCGGTAAGAGATTCGGGTCAAATGAAGAGGTCATCACAGAAACAAACGACTATTTTGAGGGCCTTGAGAAAACCTATTATTTGGAAGGAATAAAAAAATTGGAAAAACGCTGGACTAAATGTATAGAGCTAAAAGGAGATTATGTTGAGAAATAAAACGCTTCTTTGACGAAAAAAATATATTTTATTCAAAAAGTCACGGACTTATCAAACGACCCTCGTATTTCTTGGAATGGAAATTCTACGTGAGGGAGAAACTGGCGCTATTACTCTTGGCAGTTCGCAGTATAGCAAGGATTTACTGAAGCGATACGGTATGGAGATCTGCAGGCCGGCGGCTACACCATTAGAAGAGGGGCATCAGGTGTTTTGCGAGAATACTCAATGCACAAGGATTGACGTGACGACGTATCAATCAATGGTTGGAGAGCTGATGTGGCTGGCTCTTACAACACGACCAGATATTTTGCACTCGATCGCAAAATTGTCTCAACGTAATAAGGAACCCCATAAAGAGCACCTTGCAGGCGTGAAACATGTTCTGCGTTATCAGCGGTTATCGTTGAAGTTGGTTGCGGTATTGATGGAACTCCAACAGTTGTAAATGGTGACAACCTGAGTGCGCAGGAATTGGCCAGGAATCCTGTACATTCACGCAGCAAGCACATTGATATACGATATCATTTTGTGCGACAGATCATTAAGGAAGGGAATGTTACTTTGCAGTACGTTTCGACAAATAATATGATCGCAGATATATTAACTAAGAATTTGTCGAAAAAGAAGCATATTAAGTTTACGAAATTGTTAAATTTGAAGTAGTTTTTGTAAACATTCTTTTATCGTTTATCTTACCAATGCATGCATGTCAGAAGTTGAATGCTATGAATATGTTATGTTAAGTATAATAGAGTACAGCAAAATGTCGTTTCAGTTTCTAATAATCATTAACACAGTGAAGACGTACGCGCGTTTATCTTTTTTTAATTTAAACCTCTCCGCATCCGGAGAGGTTTCTGCTGCGGCAAACACACAAACCAATAAAAAGGCAAAATTTCTTATAACTCATACATACTTTATATTTTTTTCAACGTGTTTTAAAGACTTTTATAGTAGGTGCAGCAGCTCCTATCTTTATCTTTATGATCTCTGGCAACTCACTGTTGAAATCGTGCGATTTCAGCTACGATATCCGATATGTATGCTAATACATTTCTCTTGGGATATTTCACAATTAATTGAAACTAGATAGGCAGCGAATCGACAGCGTGGGAAAACGGTTTGCAGACAAATTTTGAGATTATATTGCGAATATAAGGGAAATTCAACAAGAATACAAAAATGATGTAAAGATATGTTGAAAATTAGAGCAAACTTTGTAAAAACAAATTATTGGACACACCAAAAAAGGACAGATTTCCGGACAGTAGATATTGAAATACTTTCAGGCTAGACGAAAATAAACGAGTCGGAAAGGCTACATTCGAGCGCGCCCGACTGTGGTATACCCGCTACAAATTTGTTTTTATACTCGCTACTCATAGAGTAGAAGGGTATTATATCTTTGTGCCAACCGAAAATGTATGTAACAGGCAGAAGGAGACATCTCCGACCACATAAAGTATATATATTCTGATTCAGTATCAACAGCCGAGTCGATATAGCCATGTCCGTCTGTCCGTCTGTCTGTCTGTCCGTCCGTGTGAACACCAGGATCTCAGCTATTATAAGAGCTAGAGTTTCCAAAGTTGGTAACAATAAGTGTTATATTTGCACGCTTATCAAGTTTATTTTAGATTTTTGCCACGCCTCCACGCGCCCACAAAAATTGAAAAAAAATGGATTACAACCGCAATATAAGCTTTATAGCAACAGTTTTATACATACGTTATAAATATCATATTGCGGACGTTTTGCCAAAATTTCAGTAAGATTGGATGATAACTATGGAAGATATTAAAGAAATAGAGTGCCATATGACCACGTGTTTTTGTCTGTTTTATTATGTTAGATATGCAAGATATGCAGGTTCAAGTCCAGCGGCAAGCAATTTTTTTTTTAATTTTCTGAACTAATATTATTTGCACTTTATAGCTAATGCAAAAAAGGTGCAGTGGCTGAGTGGATGTGGTCGTTGACTGTGAAGCGAAAGGGAATGGGTTTCGAATCCTACTCGGTCCGGATTGATTCCTAATGGTTTTTTTGAAATTTTCTTTTTTGAAGTACTTAAAATGTTTTAAGATTAGTATTAAATGCATTTGATTAAACGGAATTTAATCGGAAGTGAGTTGGTATTTGTTTTTGTCTTGTACGACAAGCTGAATGGTCTTATAAGGCAACTTTGCCGGCATAAATAATAAAGTGGTAGTGGCGGAGTGGTTACAGTTGCAAACTGCATATTATTACAAGCTTTTTGAGGTCCACTGTTCGTATCCCCTCAGGGCCATACATTTAGGCGAGTTAGAAAAACAAATTTGAGACTGTGAGACGTATTTTTTCGCAAAGTTGTAGCGGGTATACCACAGTCGGGCGCGCTTGACTGTAGCCTTTCCGACTTGTTCTAACTGGCCTTATCGTAATCATCGATTTTAAAAGAAGATGTAGAATAATGCTAAAAAAAACAAGTGGGTAGGGCTACAGTCGAACGCCTGGCAGTAGGATACCCTTCCCCAATTTTTAAAATCCGTTACAAACGTGTAACCACACTCATAATTTCAAACAGAAATTATGCACAAATACTTCTACTTCATATAGCTTTCTCGCTCACACTCACACAGCGACGCACGTTAAGAGTGAATAACTTCTGTGTTATTGATCCGATCAGATTGTTATTTAGAGAGTATGTTCGTATGGGCATATAGCTTTATACATACCAAAGCAGAACGTTATAAGTTTAATACTTTTCTCAATAATCACAAATTACCGATTTGCGGGGGCGGTGGGAGTGGCATCAAATATTTAACATAAACTTCATTTGCTTGGGAAATTTAGGAACCTACATACCAAATTTGGTGTCTCTAGCTTTTTTAATAGCTGAGATCTGTTGTCTCAAACAGACAGACGGACATGTCTCAATCGACTCGGCTAGTGATCCTGAGCAAGAATATATATACTTTATGCCTCCTTATGCCTGTTACATACATTGCACAAAGTTAGTATACCCTTTTTTGACCATTTTCAATGGTCGAAAAAAAGAAAAAGTAGTGAAGAGACAAAGCGAAGCTGAATAGACAAGAGTCGATAGCATAAGTTAGAATGAAAGAGAGATATGTGATTTTTTGGCGCGAGGTAAGATTCATTACGCACACACACACCAGCGTCAACTGCTTCTTCTTTAATTTAGACGTCCGTTGAAAATGCACTGACCTGCCTCACGTTTTGTGTATTGCCTCACACACATGTATGTATGCATGTGTGAGTTTCGCATAAGTACAGCAGGCAAAACATCTTAAAAGGCAAAATTTAACACTTAATATAAAATTGATTAGATAAATATTAATAAATGTTAAATAATTCAAAAATGTATATGCTTTATAATTATAAATGTAAACAAATATAAAATACAACAAAACATAAAAAAATTAAAATAGGTAAATTCTCTTTTCGCCGTGGGGAATCGAACCCTGGCCGTTTGCATAGGAGTCCGTCATCCAAACAACTAGACCACCGTTGCTGCGTTCCGCGCACGCTAAAATTGCATATTTAGACCATTAGGTCAAATGTGTCATATTGTCTTGTACAACAATAACACTTCTATTGGATAGAATCAGATAATTTGTTGAAATATGATAAATGAAACTAAATGTTATAATGATGAAAAAAAATAACTTTTAGAAGCGAAAAAAAAAGGTAATTAAAACTCAACCGCCTCTTCTGAGGGTTGAGATAGAGATCTCTTCTTTGTTTAATTGCCGGCCTCTCAACACATTTGACTATCGCCGCAACTTTCGGCTATGTGGCTAATTTACTATTTCGATCTTATACACACACATAACCATTTTCGCATTAAAAAGATCGAAAACGCACATGGCTGGCAGCAGCTTGCAGGCAAGGCATCACAAATCAATAGAACATGTTAACTTGCGTAACCCCGATCGGGTTGCAATTTATAGAATAAGTTCACAACGTATTTATCTAGATGTATGCCAAAGCTTAAAGTTAAGACTTCAATACTTTGCTTTAATAATCGTATATTTAAAATTAATTTCTGATTTACGGGGGCGGTGGGCGTGGTAACCAAAATTTGAAAATGACGTTTACTGCCTAGGATATACATCAATCTTTCTAGGATATACATCAATCTTTCTCTAGCTTTCTTAATAGCTGAGAACCGTTGTCTCATACAGACGGACAGGCAGACAGACATGGCTTGATCGACTCGGCTAGTGATCCTGAGTAAGAATATATAGTTTATGGGGTCGCAGATGTCTCCTTCTGCCTGTTACGCACATTCCGACAAACCTAATAGACCATGTATTTTTTTAAAATCCATGGCCTAAAAACGAATCAAAATCCGTTGCGTAGTTTCAAAGATTTAAGCGTACAAAGGGACATAGCGACAGATAAAGCGACTTTGTTATACCCTTGCAGAGGATATATTAATTTTAGCCAGAAGTTTGCAACGCACCTTAGGAGACATCTCCGACCCTATAAAGTATATATATTCTGAATCAGCATAAACAGAGGAGTCCAAAAATGGATGTCCGTCTGTCCGTCCGTCCGTCCGTCCGTCCGTCCGTCTGTTGCAACGCAAATTAGTCCCCCAGTTATTGAGCCATCTTTATGAAACTTGGCTCACAAGCTTCTTATTTCTGCCCTCTTTAAATAAGTCGGAACGGGCAAGATCGGACCGATATATCGTATAGCTTCATGGAACCTATCGGCCGATTTTCGTTATATTTCAAGATATAACTATCAGGCTTACTACATCCAAATCGATGTGTGTCCTTAATAATAAAGTTTCATCAAAATCGAACTTTTATAACTTATAACGGCCGGCATAATGACGGTACCTATTTCAATTTTATGAAAATCTGAGTACTATTACATATAGCTGTGTACAACTGCAAGGGTATAAAACGAAGTCCACCTCCCGCCTAACCGACCGAGAGGCACCGTCGCATAACGGACGACACGGAAACGCGGTAAAAATGCGAATAGATACGCGAAAGGAAATAACGCGATAAACATAGAAAACGCGGATAGGAGATAGAATATGCTATAAAATAATATATAATAATATAATATAATAATAAATATATAATAAAAAGAATATCGAGGAAATAAAATTACAAATTACGTACTAGATAGAGAAGAATTAAAGACTTCATAGCAGCAATAGAGTTAGTGCTAGCTATGACGTGTTGAAGTTTATTGTAGTCCGAACATAATACCCTGAACGGATCGTGCAGTGCATAGTTCGATCTACAATAAGGAAGAATTAGTGGAAGATAATTACGAGTACTTCTGCATGGGACAGAGAAGTGAAGTGAATTTATCCAATCTTCTCTCCTGGCCCTGACGGAGTACCAGGATGCGTACTTAGATTTTGTGCCAATAGCTTATATAGACCCATTTTCAAGTTATTTAACTTGTCTTTAGCAACTTCTGCGTTTTCTTCAATCTGGAAAGAATCTTTTTCTATCCCTCTTCATGAAAATGGGTCTAAGTCGGAAGTAAAGAATTATAGGTGTATTTACAAATTATCTTCTATTCCAAAGTTGTTGGAAACAAGAAAGCAAGGCAGTTATACTAAATATAAAATAAATTTGGATTGCGGCCGGTTTCCCTGGTTAAACAATTATAACAGTACATCGAATGACCAAACTTTGATTTGGATATGGTTAGCCGGATAGCTATATCTTGAAATATAACCAAAATTGGCTGATAGGTTCCAGCTTTACGATATATCGGTCCGATCTTGTCCGTTCCGACTTATGTAAAGAGGGCAGAAATAAGAATCTTGTGAGCCAAGTTTCACGAAGATAGCTCAATAACTAATTTTCGTTGCAACAGACAGACAGACTGACTGATTGTTCCTATAACAGGTATAGAAAGAAACGTCTGAGATATTTAAATGGAAAAACTAAGGGCGAATTACTGTATAACATTAAAAAGTATTGATAATGTGCGGTATATCCAAGAACAAAACAGGTTTGCATACAAAACCCCTAATTTCAGCCGATTGTTCCTATGGCAGCTATATGTTATAGTGGTCCGATTTTGATACAATTTTGACAGCAAGTAATAAGAATAAGATTTGCCAAATCTTGTTGCAATAACTTGAAAAAAAAAAAAAAAAAATCGGCCGATAGTTTCTATGACAGCTATACGATATATCGGTCCGATCTGGCTTGTTCCGACTTATTTACAGCGTACAGCAATAAGAAGCTTGTATGCCAAGTTTCATGAAGATAGCTCAAAAACTGAGAGACTAGTTTGCGTTGCAACAGACGGACGGACGGACGGACGGACGGACGGACAGACGGACATCCATTTTTGGACTCCTCTGTTTATGCTGATTCAGAATATATATACTTTATAGGGTCGGAGATGTCTCCTAAGGTGCGTTGCAAACTTCTGGCTAAAATTAATATACCCTCTGCAAGGGTATAATAATTATTACCGTAGAGTTAACACATAAGTGCAAGTCACTTATTTCGCCACATCAACATGGCTTTGTAAAATCTAGATCGACTTCCACGAATCTTCTGGAATTCACCTCACTAATTAATAAAGGTTTTCAGAAAAAAATGCAAACTGATGTGGTCTACACAGATTTCAGCAAAGCATTTGATTCAGTAAATCACCTACTTCTTCTTCATAATCTTAATCTTATTGGTTTTTCCTACCCATTGCTCCTTTGGATCTCCAATTACTTAACTTGTAGGTCCCAAAGGGTGTTATTCAAATGTTTGCTATCTAAGCCTATTTCTGTATCCTCTGGTGTTCCTCAGGGCAGTCATCTTGGCCCTTTACTCTTTAACCTATTTATAAATGATCTTCCCTCTGTTCTACACTATTCTAATATTCTAAACTTTGCTTAACATACAATGAACTGACCGCTAATTCACTTCAAGTCGATATTGACTCATTTTTTACTTGGTGTTGCCGTAATTTGCTATATTTAAACGGTTCAAAGTTCAAGGTCATGTCTTTTTATAGAAGTAATTTTCACGTTGTCAACTATACCCTTGATCAATTTCCACTACACAGAATTTTTGAAGTAATAGATCTTGGAATTCTTTTTGATCATAAGTTGAAATTTGATTGCCATATAACACACATTGTCAATAAGGCGTATCGGGCTCTTGGCTTCATTAAAAGATGGGCTAAAGAATTTGAAGACCCTTATACGACAAAATTGTTATTCACATCTCTTGTTCGCCCGATTTTGGAATATGGATCCTGTGTATGGTCTCCTCAATACCAGGTCCATCAAGACAGAATTGAGTCTGTCCAAAAACAATTTTTGCTCTTTGCTTTGCGTCGCTTTAACTGGGTTTCTAACATAGATTTACCACCTTACTCAAGCCGACTCCTGCTAATTAACCTACCCTCCTTAACTAACCGTCGTGTTATGCTGGGTGTTATGGTTATAATAAAACTTATAAAATACGACATTGACTGTCCTTTCCTGCTTAACCAACTAAACTTCTGTGTTCCTTCTAGGGTCACACGGAATTTTGTACCACTTTCGTTGGGTTTCTGTAATAATAACTATAGCTTGCATGATTCTTTTAGAGTTCTCTGTGCTGATTATGTTTAGATTTGAATTGATATCACTCAACGTCGGAGTAATATCAATTGTGTTTCATTGAATTATTATTAATTTTGCTTGCATAACCATGTGGCAGAGGTCGCCGCAATAAGTACAAAAACAAATTGGGCTGCGGAGTAAGAATGAGTAGTCAAGTGAGAGTTACTTTTCATACTGATTTTATTTTCCTCGTTGTGGGGTTTATATACACGTTTCTTACAAGCTAGGTATTTACTTAGGTTACATTATACATTTTAAAAGACAAATGTTAACTATCTAAGTCAAATGATATCTGCTGATTTATGGCATGCAGATGGTGCGAAATCGTGCATCTGCATGCATAGCGATAAAGGGTCCTTATATACTAAGTCCGCCTGCATATCAGCGAACGGTCAGTCTTGATTCAGTGCATATCAGTAAAGGGTCACTGTTGATTTAGGTGCGTGTGAAAACGTACCCTGTCGCCTATCTGCTTACGATAGCAGTGTGCCTACGTATCATCTGCAACGTACGATTTTCTGCAGTTATGCAAAATCGTACAGATTATTATAAGCTTTTTAGAGTAATCAATTCGGAATCCTCCCTTTCATCTATTAAATTATCTATATTAAACCACCTAACAACAATTAATATACATCCTAACAACTAATACTAATCTACCGATCTGATTGGGTTTTACTGGGTTTTCCCCAATCCTTCGCAGCAAATGCTGGATCGGGAAATCTTGTTTTATATTTCCCAGCTTAAATTTAAATTTAAACTTAAACTTCAATTTAAAAATATATATATATTCTTGATAATTTTAAATTTTTTATGAAATTCAATTTTAATATCATAATTTTTATTGTTTCCGTTTTTTTAATTTTAATTATATCTTAAATTAAAACTAATCTTAATTTCTAGTCGACTGTCTTAGTTGACGTTAAATAAATAAATAAATAAAAAAATAAAACACGACACGAATAAACGACAAATCTGGTTGTATGTATTGAAGTTCTTACATTAATATTATATAGGCGTCGGCCGTGCCCGACTGTAGCCTTTCCGACTTACATTATTATTACATTATGTATTTAATAGCTGAAACTCTGACGTGCACATGGACAGATGGACAAGGCTCAATCGACTCGGTGGTGGTCTTGAGCTAGAATATACACGCCTTCTTCGGCGTTACATGCATTTGCACAAGGTTAGTACACCCCATTTCTATGGTAGACGAGTATAATAATTTTAAGGGTATTTATAATTTTAAAACAATTATTTTTTGACAACTTCATATATAGTTAGTACGACAATTCATCGTGGTTATCTTATCTCTTTTATGAATTTCAGGTTGGAATATGTATACATGGTAACTGGCATATACATTTTTTGCGCCATGCCGTTTTGTTGTGCGGGTCGGAAATTAATACACTTCCGTTTGGGCGGCCCTTCGCATTACTCAAAATGTTTGTTTCGCCCGACAATGGGACATAAAAATTAATTTGTTTTTGCCGCCGCTGTCCTCTGCCGGAAGCACGTTGTAATCAACCGACAAATAAATTAACGCCTGGCGAAAAGTAGACTTAAAGAGTAAAAGAAAGATAAAAGAGATGGAGCACGGAGGGACGTGGAAAGATCGGGTGGCCTGGCAAATTGCGAGTTTTCTATTTTGACCTTCTCACTTGATTTCCGTTTATGATTGTGGGTATCTTCTTTACCTAGCTGCCTGCTCTTCCACTCACCATATTGTCAACCATTTTGGCTAAGGATATGTTTATTTATGGCAAAGTATATTAAGGACGCAGAGTTAGCAGCATTTCACAAAGATGATTGGCAGACATTTGGGAGGGACTAATTTCAGATGCCGCTTTTTAATATGACAAACTGTTTGCAATACACATATAATTTAAGTACTCATGTGTTAAGTCGGAAATGACGCAAATAAAAAACCAACATATTCTGAGTGGTTCAATTCACAATTTCAATTGCGATATATACATATGTATATATTCTGTTAGGTGGGATCATTGGGTTCACTTTACTAATTATTATATATTATATATTCATTATACGAATTATTATATTCGATCGAGCTAGATCAAACCGATATATTGTATAGCTGCCGTACAACCTATTGGTCGACTTTTGTTGGTTTTGAAGAAAGCGCTAACAAACATACCCAATCGATTTTCATAAATTAAAACTCTATGTCTGCAAAATTGCATCTGAATCGCAACACTATAACATATAGCTGCCATAGGAACAATCGGGCAAAAATTGACTTTGGATAAAAACTATTAAATTATCTATTTGTTAAAAATTGTTTTTTACTACTACACAACCCTATTACAATCCTACTACCCTATTTGGTGTTAGGTGTTTGCAGCACAGGTATACAAAACTTTAATGTAACCTTTGAAGAGAAATATCTACAAGGGTATATAATATTCAACGTGCGAAGGTGGCATTCATTTTTCTGTTTTTTTTTATCACAGATGACAGTGTATTAGCTACCAGTGTGAAATATATATCTGAGCTGTATTAGCCCAGGTAGGCTCTGTATTATTGACCTAACCAGCCAATACTTTAGCCGACTTGCGAGTTTATGTCATCTGGCGCAAAGCACATATGCCTCCGATAGAATTGAGCCGGCGTTTGAAACCTAGGTCCCTATTAGATGTGCCACATATGTACATTTATGTACATAAATACACGTACGCAGAAGGAGAGGCAGGCACCGTCAGTACCGAGGGTGGTTAATATTATCAGTTTACAGTTGCATTAAACGTGAGCTTCTGATTGCCAAGGTTTGACTTACCCTCACTCCCCTACTCTCACCGCACAGTAGGTTCTATTACATATGTACACAGTGTACTACACACGTATGTGAATCTCTGTATGTATGCACGGGGCACATGTTATACTAGGCCGCTGGAGCAATTTCTTGTATCCTCCAGGTACGAGTTTCGGTGTCATCTATCCGGCTGACGAAGGCAATAAAGGATTTTTGTTGTTAATGTCGATAATGATGTGACATACGTGAACCAACACATAACAAAAACAAGTCGGAAAGGCTACAGTCGAGCGCGCCCGACTGTGGTATACCCGCTACAACTCTGCGAAAAAATACGTCTCATAGTCTCAAATTTGTTTTTCTAACTCACCATATCGTTATCATCGATTTTAAAAGAAGATGTAGCATAATTCTAAAAAATTAAAAATAAGAACAGAAGAAACAAGTGGAAATGGCTACAGTCGAGCGCTCGACAGTAAGATACCCTTCTCCCAATTTTTAAAATCCGTTACAAACGTGCAACCACGCTCATAATTTAAAACAGAAATTTTGCACAAATACTTCTTCTACATATAGCTTTCTCGCTCACACTCACACATCGACGCACGTTAAGAGTGACGTCGACGTCGACGTCAACTACTGAAAGCAACGCGCAGGCTACTGCTCGTACATTTGTACTGAAAACGTTGACTTGAATAACTTCTGTGTTATTGGTCCGATCAGATTGTAATTTGGAGAATATGTTCGTATGGTATATAGCTTTATACATACCAAAGCAGAACTTTCTAAGTTTAATAGTTTGTTTAATAATCACAAATTACCGATTTGCGGGGGCGGTGGGCGTGGCATCAAACATTTAACATAAACTGCTTGCAAAATTTAGGAACCTCTATACCAAATTTGGTGTCTCTATCTTTTTTAATAGCTGAGATCCGTTGTCTCAAACAGACAGACGGACAGACGGACAGACGGTCAGACGGACAGACGGACAGACAGACGGACATGGCTCAATCGACTCGGCTAGTGATCCTGAGTAAGAATATATATACTTTATGGGGTCTGCCACGCCTCCTTATGCCTGTTACATACATTGCACAAAGTTAGTATACCCTTTTTTGACCATTTTCAATGGTCGAAGGGTATAACAAGTCGAAAAGGCTACAGTCGAGCGCGCCCGACTGTGGATTACCCGCTACAACTTTGCGAAAAAACACATCTCACAGTCTCGCCTTATCGTTATCATCGATTTTAAAGAAGATGTAGCATAATGATAAAAAACAAGAAAGCAAGGCTACCTTCGGCTTGCCAAAGGTTTCATACCCTTGCAGTTATACAAAATATAAAATATATTTGGATGCTACTGGTTTCTGTGGTATTAATTAAACAATTATAACAGTACATCGAATGACCAAATTCTGATATGGATGTGATAGGCCTGATAGCTATATCTTAAAAAATAAACAAAATTGGCTGATATGTAACATGACAGCCTTACGATGTATCGGTCCAATCTTGCCCGTTCAGTTTTATTTAAAGAGGGCAGAAATAAGAGTCTTGTGAGTCAAGTTTCATGAAGATAGCTCAATAACTGGCGGACTAATTTGCGTTGCAGACGGATTGACTGATTGTTCCTATAACAGCTATAGAATATAAACGTCTGAGATATTTAAATGGAAAAAATAAAGGGCGGGTTACTGTAAAACATTAAAAAGTATTGATAATGTGCGGTATTTCCAAGAACAAAACAGGTTTGCATACAAAAGTTAATTTCAGCCGATTGTTCCTATGGCAGCCATATGTTATAGTGGTCCGATTTTGATACAATTTTGACAGCACATTAGGAACGTAATAAGAATAAGATTTGCCAAATCTTGTTGCAATATCTTGAAAAACAACAAAAATCGGCCGATAGCTTCTATGACAGCTATACGGTATATCGGTCCGATCTGGCTCGTTCCGACTTATTTACAGCATACAGCAATAAGAAGCTTGTGTGCCAAGTTTCATGAAGATAGCTCAAAAACTGGGAGACTAGTTTGCGTTGCAACAGACGGACGGACGGACAGACGGACATCCATTTTTGGACTCCTCTGTGTATGCTGATTCAGAATATATATACTTTATATGGTCGGAGATGTCTCCTAAGGTGCGTTGCAAACTTCTGGCTAAAATTAAGATACCCTCTACAAGGGTATAAAAATAAAAATAAGAACTGAAGAAAAAATAAAGAAAAATGTATGCCCCTCAGGGGATTCGAACCGTGGATCTTCAAAAAGCTTGTAATATGCACAGTTTGCTGCAACTATAACCACTCCGTCCGTTATTAGCACATTATTTTTTGGACCGGCAAAGTTGCCTTATGAGATCATTCATTTTGTCGTACAGGATAAAAACTAATATCAACTCACTTCTCTTAAAATTATTTTTAATAAAATGCATTTAATACTAAACTTAACATATTTTAAGTACTTGAAAATAAAGTAATTTTCAGAAAATCCACTAGAATCGGACCGAGTAGGATTCGAACCCGTACCCTTGCGCTTCACAGACAACGACCACATCCACTCAGCCACTGCACCTTTTTCGCATCTGCTATAAAATTGCAATAATGATCAGTGCAAATAACTTTAGTAATTGAAAAAAAAAGTGCTTGCCGCCGGAGTTGAACCTGCATATTTTGCATAAATAACATAGGTTAGGTTAGGTTATATCGGCAGGCCCCCTAATGCGGGGGCCTCACATAGATCAGTATGATCCTTAGTGCGGCCGGATAAGTGATGGAGGCTGTTAATTTCTTAGTTTAATTATCCCAGTCTGGTATGCTGGTTAGTTTGGCAAAAGCCAGGAGTTTTTGGGGTGCCAGGCCCGCTGCTTCTTCTAGTGATGCAAGCAGGGGGCGTCCAAGGTACTTCGCTCTCGAGGTCATGAGAGCGGGGCAGTCGCAGATGAGGTGCCTCAGAGTTTCTCTTGCATCTGGTTCCTTGCATCTCCTGCATTCGTCATTGTCGGTGATGCCCAACTTTTTAGCATGAGTTGCGGTCAGACAGTGACCCGTGAGTATGCCTATCATTGTTCTACAGTCTCTTCTCGGGAGCTGAGTGACATAATGGGCTAGTTTCGCGTTTGCGTTGTTGCACAAAGTGCGAGTTATTTTGCAGTTTTTTGTGTTGTGCCATCTTCTTCATGCTATTACCGCAGCGCCTTGTTCTAGGCTGTGGCTTATTGACCGCAGCGGTGGCTTCAGGTCTTCAACTGTCAGCTGTCTAGATTCGGCACCGTCTTTCGCTAGCCTGTCTGCCATCTCGTTTCCGTCAATGTCCTGGTGGCTGGAAACCCAGAAGATGCGCACCTTCGATCGGATGCTTAATGCATCTAATGCTTCCCTGCTTGGCAGTACACCTTCGGAGCTGATGACATAGAATTGCAAAGATTTGATAGCCGCCTGACTGTCGACTAGGATGTTGACCCGATTTGTGTTGAGTGTTGTCGCAAGTTCTGCCGCCTTCCTTCCGGCAACTTGTACGACACTTGAATAAGCGGATCTGCACAGTAGACCGCGGCGCCCACGCCGGCTTCCATTTTAGATCCGTCCGTAAACAACTTTGTTGCATTTTCGTCCATGCCGATTTTCCAATCTTCATGACCCATTAGAGTGGGCGTTCTAGAGAAGTTGTTTATTGGGGTCATATAGTCCGTGCTATTGAATGACTCTCCTCCCACTTCGCTATGCCCATAGTTTGCGAAGGCCATATGTCCCTTAGCACAAAGATGTTGCGCGGTCTTTTGTGCTAGTAGTTTGGCCTGTATGTCAATTGGGAGAGCTCCGAGTATCACTTCCAGGGCCTTTGTTGGAGTGGATCTCAGTGCCCCAGTAATGCACATCAGTGCACGTCTTTGTACCCTTTCCATTATTAGGAGGTATGTGGATTTCTTAGTGGCCTTCCACCATACTAGGATACCGTAGAGTAGTATTGGATTGAACAATTGAGATGAAGATCCAGTGCATTAGCCTGGGAGACAAGCCCCACGTGCTACTTAGCATCTTTTGCGATGCATAAAGTGCATTTGTGGCTTTCTTAACCCTTTCCTCGACATTGGGTTTCCAGCTCAGCTTGCTGTCCAGTACTATTCCTTGATATTTTACGCTCTTTTTTGGCTCGAGCATGGCACCGTTTATAGATGGCGGAGTCCATTGCGGTATCTTGTATCTCTTGGTAAAGAGAATTAGATCCGTCTTGTCCGCATTGATACTGAGTCCGACCTCCATCGCCCACTTCAGTATTTCTTTGAGTGTATTGTCCATGACAGAGCTGATTGTCATTGGACATTTGCCCACGATAATTATGGCTATGTCATCTGCATAGGCGGTTATCTTGGGGGCTTCCCGTTTAAATTTTCTTAAGACGTCGTTTACCACTAAATTCCACAACAGCGGCGACAGCACTCCGCCTTGTGGCGTGCCTCTGTGCGCTGCTTTAGTTATGGTCGTGGTTCCCCATTCGGCTCTTACTCTTCTGCAGCTCAGTAGATTGCATATCCAAGAGTTTACAGCTTCGTGGGTTTCTGCGGCTCTCAGGCTCCGCATGATCGCTTCCGTAGATACATTGTTGAATGCACCTGAGATGTCCAGGAACCCTCCTAAGGCAAATTCCTTGTGGTGTAGGGCTTTTTCGATGGTGGCTACTAGGGAGTGTAGCGCTGTTTCCACAGATTTCCCTTTTGTGTATGCGTGTTGGTTGGATTCTACGAGTCGGTCCATGCCTCCTCTTATGTGTAGATCCAGAAGTTTCTCGAAGATATTAAGCAGGCATGAGGTGAGACTTATCGGTCTGTAATCTTTCGGCTGCATGTGACTGCATTTCCCTGCTTTTGGCAGGAACACAACACGTGCTGTCCTCCAGGGTACCGGTACATATCCCTGCCTCAGACATGCTTTGAATATCGATTCCAGCCATGGAGTGACCTTTTCTTTGGTCTTCTGTAGCATGGCTGGTATTACACCATCTAGGTCAGGGGATTTGTAACTCTCAAACGAGTCTATGGCCCACTGGATTTTATGTGGTGTGATTATATTCCCAGGTACGTCGGACCTTGGGTTCGTATGCATTGGTTGTTGCGGATCGAGTACATCTGTGCATCCGGGGAAGTGCTCGCTTACAAGGGCATTAGTCGCTTCCCTGCTGCTACTCGTCTATTGGCCATCGCTGGTTCTTAGTTGGCTCTGGATTGCCGGTTGGCTCGACAGAAGCTTCCTAAGCCTGGCGGTTTCTGTGACCTTCTCTATGCCAGAGCAGAAGGATCTCCAGGAGTTCCTTTTAGCTGTCTGGACCTTTTTCTTAAAGTCGTGGAGCCTTATTCTGTACTCGTCCCATAGCTCTAGCTCTTATAATAGCTGAGATTCAGGTGTTCACACGGACGGACGGACAGACAGACGGACAGACGGACATGGCTATATCGACTCGCCTGTTGATACTGATAAAGAATATATATACTTTATGGGGTCGGAGATGTCTCCTTCTGCCTGTTACATACATTTTCGGTTCGAACAAAGTTATAATACCCTTCTACTCTATGAGTAGCGGGTATAACAAGTATGTAGGGCTACAG
Organism: Zaprionus tsacasi; assembly: GCA_018904105.1. Taxonomy (NCBI): domain Eukaryota; kingdom Metazoa; phylum Arthropoda; class Insecta; order Diptera; family Drosophilidae; genus Zaprionus; species Zaprionus tsacasi. The sequence continues at coordinate 117,552 of JAEIFR010000620.1, read as the reverse complement.
TCGAACGCTCGACAGTAGGATACCCTTCTCCCAATTTTTAAAATCCGTTACATACGTGTAACCACACTCATAATTTCAAACAGACATTTTGCACAAATACTTCTACTACATATAGCTTTCTCGCTCACACTCACACAGTGACGCACGTTAAGAGTGACGTCGACGTCGACGTCAACTGCTAAAGCAGCGCGCAGGCTGCTGCTCGTACATTTGTACTGAAAACGTTGACTTGAATAACTTCTGTGTTATTGGTCCGATCGAATTGTAATTTGGAGAATATGTTCGTATGATATATAACTTTATACATACCAAAGCAGAACTTTATAAGTTTAATAGTTTGCTTAATAATCACAAATTACCGATTTGCGGGGGCGGTGGGCGTGGCATCAAACATTTCACATAAACTTCACCTGCTTGGGAAATATAGAAACCTCCATGCCAAATTTAGAGTCTCTAGCTCTTTTAATAGCTGAGATCCGTTGTCTCAAATAAACAGACGGACAGACGGACAGACGGACAGAAGGACAGAAGGACAGACGGACAGACAGACGGACATGGCTCAATCGACTCGGCTAGTGATCCTGAGTAAGAATATATATACTTTATGGGGTCTGCCACGCCTCCTTATGCCTGTTACATACATTGCACAAAGTTAGTATACCCTTTTTTGACCATTTTCAATGGTCGAAGGGTATAACAAGTCGAAAAGGCTACAGTCGAGCGCGCCCGACTGTGGTATACCCGCTACAACTTTGCGAAAAAACACATCTCGCAGTCTCAAATTTGTTTTTCTAACTAGCCTTATCATTATCATCGATTTTAAAAGAAGATGTAGCATAATGCTAAAAAAAACAAGTGGATATGGCTACAGTCGAACGCCCGACAGTAGGATACCCTTCTCCCAATTTTTAAAATCCGTTACAAACGTGTAACCACACTCATAATTTCAAACAGAAATTTTGCACAAATATTTCTACTACATATAGCTTTCTCGCTCACACTCACACAGCGACGCACGTTAAGAGTGACGTCGACGTCGGCGTCAACTACTGAAAGCAGCGCGCAGGCTGCTGCTCGTACATTTGTACTGAAAACGTTGACTTGAATAACTTCTGTGTTATTGGTCCGATCGGATTGTAATTTGGGGGATATATTCATATGGCATTTAGCATTATACATACCAAAGCAGAACTTTCTAAGTTTAATACTTTGCTTAATAATCGTAAATTACCGATTTGCGGGGGCGGTGGGCGTGGCATCGAACATTTAACATAAACTTCACCTGCCTCTTATATATAGGAACTTCCATTCCAAATTTGGTGTCTCTAGCTTTTTTAATAGCTGAGATCCGTTCCCTCATACAGACGGACAGACGGACAGACAGACGGACATGTCTCAATCGACTCGGCTAGTGATCCTGAGCAAGAATATATATACTTTGTGGGGTCTGCCACGCCTCCTTATGCCTGTTACATACATTGCACAAAGTTAGTATACCCTTTTTTGACCATTTTCAATGGTCGAAGGGTATAAAAACAAGAAAGCAAGGCTACCTTCGGCTTGCCGAAGGTTTTATACCCTTGCAGTTATACTAAATATAAAATACATTTGGATTGCTGGTGGTTTCTGTTTGCATACAAGAACCCAGATTTCAGCCGATTGTTCCTATGGCAGCTATATTTTATAGTGATCCGATTTTGATACAATTTTGACAGCACATTAAGAACGTAATAAGAATAAGATGTGTCAAAACTTGTTGCAATATCTTGAAAAACAACAAATCGGCCGATAGCTTCTATGACAGCTATACGATATATCGGTCCGATCTGGCTCGTTCCGACTTATTTACAGCATACAGCAATAAGAAGCTTGTGTGCCAAGTTTCATGAAGATAGCTCAAAAACTGGGAGACTAGTTTGCGTTGCAACAGACGGACGGACGGACAGACGGACATCCATTTTTGGACTCCTCTGTGTATGCTGATTCAGAATATATATACTTTATATGGTCGGAGATGTCTCCTAAGGTGCGTTGCAAACTTCTGGCTAAAATTAAGATACCCTCTACAAGGGTATAAAAATAAAAATAAGAACTGAAGAAAAAATAAAGAAAAATGTATGCCCCTCAGGGGATTCGAACCGTGGATCTTCAAAAAGCTTGTAATATGCACAGTTTGCTGCAACTATAACCACTCCGTCCGTTATTAGCACATTATTTTTTGGACCGGCAAAGTTGCCTTATGAGATCATTCATTTTGTCGTACAGGATAAAAACTAATATCAACTCACTTCTCTTAAAATTATTTTTAATAAAATGCATTTAATACTAAACTTAACATATTTTAAGTACTTGAAAATAAAGTAATTTTCAGAAAATCCACTAGAATCGGACCGAGTAGGATTCGAACCCGTACCCTTGCGCTTCACAGACAACGACCACATCCACTCAGCCACTGCACCTTTTTCGCATCTGCTATAAAATTGCAATAATGATCAGTGCAAATAACTTTAGTAATTGAAAAAAAAGTGCTTGCCGCCGGAGTTGAACCTGCATATTTTGCATAAATAACATAGGTTAGGTTAGGTTATATCGGCAGGCCCCCTAATGCGGGGGCCTCACATAGATCAGTATGATCCTTAGTGCGGCCGGATAAGTGATGGAGGCTGTTAATTTCTTAGTTTAATTATCCCAGTCTGGTATGCTGGTTAGTTTGGCAAAAGCCAGGAGTTTTTGGGGTGCCAGGCCCGCTGCTTCTTCTAGTGATGCAAGCAGGGGGCGTCCAAGGTACTTCGCTCTCGAGGTCATGAGAGCGGGGCAGTCGCAGATGAGGTGCCTCAGAGTTTCTCTTGCATCTGGTTCCTTGCATCTCCTGCATTCGTCATTGTCGGTGATGCCCAACTTTTTAGCATGAGTTGCGGTCAGACAGTGACCCGTGAGTATGCCTATCATTGTTCTACAGTCTCTTCTCGGGAGCTGAGTGACATAATGGGCTAGTTTCGCGTTTGCGTTGTTGCACAAAGTGCGAGTTATTTTGCAGTTTTTTGTGTTGTGCCATCTTCTTCATGCTATTACCGCAGCGCCTTGTTCTAGGCTGTGGCTTATTGACCGCAGCGGTGGCTTCAGGTCTTCAACTGTCAGCTGTCTAGATTCGGCACCGTCTTTCGCTAGCCTGTCTGCCATCTCGTTTCCGTCAATGTCCTGGTGGCTGGAAACCCAGAAGATGCGCACCTTCGATCGGATGCTTAATGCATCTAATGCTTCCCTGCTTGGCAGTACACCTTCGGAGCTGATGACATAGAATTGCAAAGATTTGATAGCCGCCTGACTGTCGACTAGGATGTTGACCCGATTTGTGTTGAGTGTTGTCGCAAGTTCTGCCGCCTTCCTTCCGGCAACTTGTACGACACTTGAATAAGCGGATCTGCACAGTAGACCGCGGCGCCCACGCCGGCTTCCATTTTAGATCCGTCCGTAAACAACTTTGTTGCATTTTCGTCCATGCCGATTTTCCAATCTTCATGACCCATTAGAGTGGGCGTTCTAGAGAAGTTGTTTATTGGGGTCATATAGTCCGTGCTATTGAATGACTCTCCTCCCACTTCGCTATGCCCATAGTTTGCGAAGGCCATATGTCCCTTAGCACAAAGATGTTGCGCGGTCTTTTGTGCTAGTAGTTTGGCCTGTATGTCAATTGGGAGAGCTCCGAGTATCACTTCCAGGGCCTTTGTTGGAGTGGATCTCAGTGCCCCAGTAATGCACATCAGTGCACGTCTTTGTACCCTTTCCATTATTAGGAGGTATGTGGATTTCTTAGTGGCCTTCCACCATACTAGGATACCGTAGAGTAGTATTGGATTGAACAATTGAGATGAAGATCCAGTGCATTAGCCTGGGAGACAAGCCCCACGTGCTACTTAGCATCTTTTGCGATGCATAAAGTGCATTTGTGGCTTTCTTAACCCTTTCCTCGACATTGGGTTTCCAGCTCAGCTTGCTGTCCAGTACTATTCCTTGATATTTTACGCTCTTTTTTGGCTCGAGCATGGCACCGTTTATAGATGGCGGAGTCCATTGCGGTATCTTGTATCTCTTGGTAAAGAGAATTAGATCCGTCTTGTCCGCATTGATACTGAGTCCGACCTCCATCGCCCACTTCAGTATTTCTTTGAGTGTATTGTCCATGACAGAGCTGATTGTCATTGGACATTTGCCCACGATAATTATGGCTATGTCATCTGCATAGGCGGTTATCTTGGGGGCTTCCCGTTTAAATTTTCTTAAGACGTCGTTTACCACTAAATTCCACAACAGCGGCGACAGCACTCCGCCTTGTGGCGTGCCTCTGTGCGCTGCTTTAGTTATGGTCGTGGTTCCCCATTCGGCTCTTACTCTTCTGCAGCTCAGTAGATTGCATATCCAAGAGTTTACAGCTTCGTGGGTTTCTGCGGCTCTCAGGCTCCGCATGATCGCTTCCGTAGATACATTGTTGAATGCACCTGAGATGTCCAGGAACCCTCCTAAGGCAAATTCCTTGTGGTGTAGGGCTTTTTCGATGGTGGCTACTAGGGAGTGTAGCGCTGTTTCCACAGATTTCCCTTTTGTGTATGCGTGTTGGTTGGATTCTACGAGTCGGTCCATGCCTCCTCTTATGTGTAGATCCAGAAGTTTCTCGAAGATATTAAGCAGGCATGAGGTGAGACTTATCGGTCTGTAATCTTTCGGCTGCATGTGACTGCATTTCCCTGCTTTTGGCAGGAACACAACACGTGCTGTCCTCCAGGGTACCGGTACATATCCCTGCCTCAGACATGCTTTGAATATCGATTCCAGCCATGGAGTGACCTTTTCTTTGGTCTTCTGTAGCATGGCTGGTATTACACCATCTAGGCCAGGGGATTTGTAACTCTCAAACGAGTCTATGGCCCACTGGATTTTATGTGGTGTGATTATATTCCCAGGTACGTCGGACCTTGGGTTCGTATGCATTGGTTGTTGCGGATCGAGTACATCTGTGCATCCGGGGAAGTGCTCGCTTACAAGGGCATTAGTCGCTTCCCTGCTGCTACTCGTCTATTGGCCATCGCTGGTTCTTAGTTGGCTCTGGATTGCCGGTTGGCTCGACAGAAGCTTCCTAAGCCTGGCGGTTTCTGTGACCTTCTCTATGCCAGAGCAGAAGGATCTCCAGGAGTTCCTTTTAGCTGTCTGGACCTTTTTCTTAAAGTCGTGGAGCCTTATTCTGTACTCGTCCCATACAAAATCTTCATCCGCTTGTTTGGCCAGTTTGTAGATTTCTTGTAGGTCGGTGCGTTGTGCCTTCAATTGTGGATTCCACCAGGGTGGCCTGTGCTTCCTTCTAACAATTGAGGTTTTGCACGCTGCGTTGAAGGCCGTGGTTAGGTGGTGACAGAGAGTCTTCACGGACTTCTCAGTGTCCGCCGTTGATATGATCGGTGATGGTGCTGGGAGTGTCCTTGTCACTTTGGTCTTATACATATCCCAGTTGGTATTCCGGGGATTCTTGTAAAGACTTTTTGTCACTTTGCACTCGAGTTGAACTTTGAACTGGATATACCTGTGATCAGAGAAGGAGGGTTTGCTGAGAACCCTCCACTCAGTGACATCGGTATTTGTTCCAGACGCGAGTGTTAAATCTATGACGCTTGATGAGGTGGGACCCACGTAGGTGGGTTCCTCTCCCCTGTTCGCGATCTTAAGATTATATTTAAGAATGAAGTCTAAAAGCGACTCACCCCTGTTGTTTACGTCCTTGCAGCCCCATAGGGTGTGGTGGGCGTTGGCGTCGGCGCCTATCACCAGGGGTTGCCTCTTCTGGCTCACCTCCTGTATCAGACGCTCCGTCTCCTCCGTCGGTGATTCCCTGTCCTGCGCTAGATAGCAGGACGCTATTAGGAGTGGTTCGTCCCTGCAACCCTCTAGCGCTATCACCGTGATGTCGTCAGTGCTGTAATTGGACATAAGATAAGCGTAGATGCCTTTTCTTACAAGAATTGCAGTTCTAGCTCTACTTACGGTGGTCGGGTAGAAGATGGAGTAGTTGCTTGACCCTAGCCCAGCGATCTTGTTGCCCGACGCGATCCAGGGCTCCTGGACTAGGGCCACGTCGACGGACGCCTCCTCCAGGGTTAGAAGGAGCTCCGCCGACGCCAACTTGCTCTTATGGAGGTTTAGCTGAAGGATCTGTAGCTTCATGGCTATTTTCGGATTCCTTGGCTACGATAGTCAGGTCACCATCCTCCTCCATTTCTTCATCAATATCGAGGCTGTTGGCCGCGTCGGTCAAGGCTTCGAGGTCCTTTTCCACCTCGCCGGCCACCAGCGTGTTGGCGTTGGGATCGTTCGGGTGGCGCTTCTTGAGTCGTAGGTATACATTACCTACTCCCCACGCCATCTTCCCGAACCTCGGGTACAGCAGATCCTCGGCCTCCTTATTGATCTGGAGGACCATCTGTTGGCCGTTGCCTTCCGGCTTGCCAACGTGTAATACCGTCCAGTCAACGGTAGGCACGTCCGGATTCTGCCATCGGACCAGTTTGAGCGCCTGTTCCTTAGGTACGACCCTTGGGAAGAGTACCTTCGCTTTTGGTACTGACGGAATACAGGTTCTGTCAACTACCTCCAGCTTAGCACCTTCCCAGGGAGCGTCCATCTTGGATACTGTCTCGGTGACCCACTTCAGGGTGAGGTCATCCTTATAGCTCAGTATCTTTACCCCGTTGAGCCACCCCGCTCCGTCAAAGGTGGTAGGCTGAGACTCTGGCTCCTCCATTCTTTTGAATAGGGCGTCCAACAGCCTCAGCTCTTCCATCTTCCACTTCTCGGGTGTCATTTTGCCGTTGGGGTTACTGCGGTCGATGAGCGCGACGACTAGGTGCCTTCGCGCCACATCGCTAGCTGTTTCCCTTTTCGGCAGTGGCGTTTTGGGGGTTTTCTCCACCTTCTGGCGCGGCCGCTTGCTCGCGGGCACATCCGCCTTGTCTTGGTCTTCAGACCGCTGCCTTTTAGTGAGCAGCAACTCCTCGACCTTGTTGGCATATTGGCTTGAAGTGGCCTTCATTGCCAATTTGCCCTCGAAGTGTTTTCGTCCCTCTTCGATTTTCTCTTCGGCCCACTCCAGCTTTTTCCTCTCCTCAGGGGTGAGTTTGTTGCTGCCAGCGAGCCAAGATTTGATTTTTAGGGCCGCTTTATACTGCGCTTTGGCTTTCCGGCCCTCTTTTGTCTTTTTGGGCCCTTCCCTACTAGGGGAGTTGGAACCCTTGACAGGGGAGCGCAGGAGGCTTTCTTCCATCTCAGCGCTGATATCGTTGCCTGGAGGGTCGCTGTCCGAGTCTGCATGGACTCTGGTAGTGCGCCGCATCTTGGCGTTCTTTGATGTTGCTGTTGTGGCAGTCGTAGTTCAACTGTCCTGGCCTGCTCCGACCAGTACAGAGGTGTGACCGCTGGCGACACGTAGAGGGGTTTTCACCCTCCCGTGCCCGCCGGTGGTAGCAGTCACGCCTTCCACCGACGTTTGGGCTGACATCCCAGCCCAGGTTGATCCTGTTGTTGGCTCCATCTACTTCATCATTTCGGTTAGTTTTGTTCTTGGGAACCACCCCATAGCATTTTAGGCCTATCTGCCAGGCACCTCTAACCATGGCTCCGGACACAACAGCACCAGACTTTGATTGTCCGCATGTTGTTGCGTCCTTGCCTTAGCTGGTCCGTGTATTGGCCCAAGCAACAGGACAGTGCCTGACTCTGAAGTTTGAGTCAATACACAGCCCATTGCCCAGCCGGCACCCTCGTGGAGGGTTCATAATAAAACAGTCAAAACACGTGGTCACATGGCACTACTATTTCTTTAATATCTTCCATGTTTATAGACCAATCTTACTGAAATTTTCACGAAACGTCCGCAATATGGTATTTATAATGTATGTACATAAAAAACTGTTGCTGTAGAGCTAATATTGCAGCTATAGTCAATTTTTTTCAATTTATAGCGGCGGGTGGAGGCGTGGCAAAAATCTAAGCGTGCAGTAATAACACATATTGTCACAAAATTTGGTATCTCTAGCTCTTATAATAGCTGAGATCCAGGTGTTCACACGGACGGACACACGGACAGACAGACAGACGGACAGTCGGACAGACGGACGGACGGACATGGCTATATCGACTCGGCTGTTGATACTGATTAAGAATAAATATACTTTATGGGGTCGGAGATGTCTCCTTCTGCCTGTTACATACATTTTCGGTTTGAACAAAGTTATAATACCCTTCTACTCTATGAGTAGCGGGTATAACAACAATAACACAAATACAGTCGCGTCCAGAAACTTCATCTTTAAAAGATCGCCTCGATGTCTTTACTTGTCATTTTCATGGGGTTTCCACGTTGTTAGCTATTAACATGCCCCCTCTTTTGTTGCATGGCCTGTTATAGTTCCCGTTTCAAACTCGACAATCCCTTAACGGCCGTTACATAAATTTATGAGATTTTCATGCAAATCGAGTACGTAAAAGAGGATAAACCCTTTATTTATTTACCCAACAACCATTTAATAATGCTCTTATGCGTTTTAATACCCGCTACTCATAGAGTAGAAGGGTACTTTAACTTTGTTCAAACCGAAAATGTTAGTAATAGGCAGAAGGAGACATCTCCGACCCCATAAAGTATATATATTCTTGATCAGTATCAACAGCCGAGTCGATATAGCCATGTCTGTCCGTCTGTATGAGACAACAGATCTCAGCTACTGAAAAAGCTAGAGACACAAGATTTGGTAAGGAGGTTCCTATATATAATAGGCAGGCAAAGATTATTTCAAATGTTTTATGCAACGCCCACCGCCCCCGCAAATCGGTAATTTATGGTAATTTAATTATTATGCCTGTTACATACATTGCACAAAGTTAGTATACCCTTTTTGGACCATTTTCAATGGTCGAAGGGTATAAAAAAATTTTATGGGAAGTGAGTTGGTATATTAGTTTTTGTCCTGTGCGAATGATCTCATAATGCAACTTTGCCGGTCCAAAAAATAATGTGCTAATGACGGAGTGGTTATAGTTGCAAACTGCAAAATACAAGCTTTTTGAGGTCCACGGTTCGAATCCCCTCAGGGCATACAATTTTTTTGTTTTTTCTTCTGTTCTTATTTTTATTTTTTTTAGCATTACTACATCTTATTTTAAAGATAACGATAAGGCGAGTTAAATAAACAAATTTTTGGATCGGCAAAGTTGCCTTATGAGACCATTCAGTTTGTCGTAGCGGACAAAATCTAATACCAACTCACTTCCCATAAAATTATTTTTAAACAAATGCATTTAATACTAAACTTAAAATATTTTAAGTTACTTGGAAAAAAGTAAATTTCAGAAAATCCACTAGAATCGGACCGAGTAGGGGGATTCGAACCCGTAACCCTTTCGCTTCACAGACAACGACCACATCCACTCAACCACTGCATCTTTTTTGGATCTACTATAAAATTGCAATAATGATAAGTGCAAATAACTTTAGTACACATAATTGAAAAAAAGTGCTTGCTGCCGGAGTTGAAACTGCATATCTTGCATTAATAACATAATAAACAAGTCGGAAAGGCTACAGTCACGCGTTGACTGTAAGAGGCCATGGATTTTCAGTGTACATATATATTTAAAGTAAACCATAAAAAAAGTAGTGAAGGGACAAATCAAGCCGAATAGACAAGAGTCGATGGCATAATGCATTTTTTGCGCGTGCCAATATTCGTTACACCCACACACACCAGCGTCAACTGCTTCTTCTCTAATTTAGACGTCCGTTAAGAATGCACTGACCTGCCTCACGTTTTGTGTATTGCCTCACACACATGTATGTATGCATGTGTGAGCTTCGCATGCATGTATTGTATACATGCACGCATAAGTACAGCATGCAAAACATCTTAAAAGGCAAAATGTAACACTTAATATAAAATTGATTAAATAAATATTAATAAATGGGAAAAATGCATATGCTTTATAAATATAAATGTAAACAAATATAAAATACAACAAAACATAAAAAAATTAATATAGATAAATTCTTTTTTCGCCGTGTGGATTCGAACTCTGGCCGTTTGCTATGCATCCAAACAAATAGACCACCGTCGGGTTGAACCTCTATCTCTTCTTTGTTCGATTGCCGGCCTCTCAACACATTTGACTATCGCCGCAACTATTGGCTCTGCGGCTAACTTACTATTTCGATCTCATACTCTCACATAACCATTTTCGCATTAAAAGGATCGAAAATGCACATGGCTGGCAGCAGCTTGCAGGCAAGGCATCATAAATCAATAGAACACGTTAACTTGCGTAAACCCGATCGGGTTGCAATTTATAGAATAAGTTCACAACGTATTTATCTAGATGTATGCCAAAGCTTAAAGTTAAGACTTCAATACTTTGCTTTAATAATCGTATATTTAAAATTAATTTCTGATTTATGGGGGCGGTGGGCGTGGTAACCAAAATTTGAAAATGACGTTTACTGCCTAGGATATACATGAATCATTCTGCCAAATTTGGAGTCTCTAGCTTTCTTAATAGCTGAGAACCGTTGTCTCATACAGACGGACAGACAGACAGACGGACAGACAGACATGGCTTGATCGACTCGGCTAGTGATCCTGAGTAAGAATATATATAGTTTATGGGGTCGCATATGTCTCCTTCTGCCTGTTACGCACATTCCGAAAAACCTAATAGACCATGTATTTTTTTTAAATCCATGGCCTAAACAGACAAAACACGTGGTCACATGGCACTACTATTTCTTTAATATCTATTGTCCAATCTTACTGAAATTTTCACGAAACGTCCGCAAAATGGTATTTATAACATATATTAAAAACTGTTGCTGTAGAGCTAATATTGCAGCTGTAGTCAATTTTTTTCAATTTATAGGGGCGGAGGGAGGCGTGGCAAAAATCTACAATAAACTTGATAAGCGTGCAGTAATAACACTTATTGTCACAAAATTTGGTAGCTCTAGCTCTTATAATAGCTGAGATCCAGGTGTTCACACGGACGGACGGACAGACAGACGGACATGGCTATATTGACTCGGCTGTTGATACTGATCAAGAATATACATACTTCATGGGGTCGGAGATGTCTCTTTCTGCCTATTACTTACATGTTCGGTTTGAACAAAGTTATAATACCGTTCTACTCTATGAGTAGCGGGTATAAAAACTCAACGGCATATTCGAAATGCACGTAATCAAGAGTTTTTTTTTTATCAGGTAGCATAAAAGTTGAAGATACATATGTATATGTAAGTATCTGTTAATAAAAACAATTCGACATAAATTCAGATATAACAAGTCGGTAAGGCTACAGTCGAGCGCGACTTTGCTTAATAATCGTAAATTACCGATCAAACATTTGAAATAAACTTTATCTGCCTATTATATAAAGGAACCTCCATACCAAATTTCAAGTCTCTAGCTTTTTATACCCTTCGACCATTGAAAATGGTCAAAAAAGGGTATACTAACTTTGTGTAATGTATGTAACAGGCAAAAGCAGTCGTGGCAGACCCCATAAAGTATATATATTCTTGCTCAGGATCACTAGCCCAGTCGATTGAGCCATGTCCGTCTGTCTGTCCGTCTGTTTGTTTGAGACAACGGATCTCAGCTATTAAAAGAGGTAGAGACACCAAATTTGGCACGCAGGTTCCTATGCTTCCCAAGCAGATGAAGTTTATTTCAAATGTTTGGTGCAACACCCACCGCCCCCGCAAAACGGTAATTTACGACTATTTAGCAAAGTATTAAACTTATAAAGTTCTGCTTTGGTATGTATAAAGCTGAATTCAATATGAACATATTCTCCAAATTACAATCCGATCGAAACAATAACACAGGAGTTATTCAAGTCAAGGTTTTCAATATAAATGTACGAGCATTGAGTGTTGAGATCTTTGCTTTCAGCAATTGACGTCGACGTTGCGTCACGCCGCTTTACGCGCGTCGCTGTGTGAGTGCGAGCGAGTAAGCGATATGTAGTGTGGTTACACATTTGTAGCAGATTTAGAAATATTGGGAGAAGGGTATCTTACTGTCGAGCGCTCGACTGTAGCCTTACCGACTTGTTTAATAGCTGAGATCTGTTGTCTCATACAGACGGACATGGCTCAATCGACTCGGCTAGTGATCCTGAGCAAGAATATATATACTTTATGGGGTCTGCCACGCCTCCTTATGCCTGTTACATACATTGCACAAAATTAGTATACCCTTTTTTGACCATTTTCAATGGTCGAATGGTATAATTAGGTGAAGGGTTTCTTACTGTAAATAATTCCTGTGTTATTGATCCGATCAGATTGTAATTTGGAGAATATGTTCATATGGCATTCAGCATACATACCAAAGCAGAACTTTATAAGTTTAATACTTTGATAAATAGTCGTAAATTACCGATTTGCGGGGGCGGTGGGTGTGGCATCAAACATTTGAAACAAACTTTATCTGCCTATTATATATAGGAACCTCCTTACCAAATTTGGTGTCTCTAGATTTTCTAATAGCTGAGATCTGTTGTCTCATACAAACGGACTTGACTCAATCGACTCGGCTAGTGATCCTGAGCAAGAAAATATATACTTTATGGGGTCTGCCACGCCTGCTTTTGCCTGTTACATACATTTGCACAAAGTTAGTATACCCCTTTTTGACCATTTTCAATGGTCGAAGGGTATAAAAACGCAGGAATAATAATACTGAAAATTCTTTTAAAGTAAATTCAGACAGCATTTATTCGCATTCGCATTTACATACATATTTAATTATGTATGTATACGTCGAAGTAAATGTATGTCTTTATATTTGTCTATCATGCCAGACTATGTGGACTTTCTTTTTATTAATTTAATTCTGGGCGGAAAAAGTGTTGAACAGTCTCCGTTGCACTGTGGGCAAGCGACCAGTTTCTGTACCCAAAACTCATTACGTGAATGTTTTATATTCTCGTACATGGTATATACAATAGTATAGTACCTACATATTATATATACCATACATCTTCAAAGAATTACTGTCTTTTAAGATTTCACTCAAAGTATTGAGATCTTTACTTTCTATTTCGGTACACACATAAATTAAAACAAGTGGATATGGCTACTGTCGAGCGCTCGACAGTAAGATACCCTTCTCCCAATTTTTAAAATCCGTTACAAACGTGTAACCAAACTCATAATTTCAAACAGAAATTTTGCACAAATACTTCTACTACATATAGCTTTCTCGCTCACACTCACACAGCGACGCACGTTAAGAGTGACGTCGACGTCGACGTCAACTACTGAAAGCAGCGCGCAGGCTGCTGCTCGTACATTTGCACTGAAAACGTTGACTTGAATAACTTCTGTGTTATTGGTCCGATCGGATTGTAATGTGGGGGATATGTTCATATGGCATTTAGCATTATACATACCAAAGCAGAACTTTCTAAGTTTAATACTTTGCTTAATAATCGTAAATTACCGATTTGCGGGGGCGGTGGGCGTGGCATCAAACATTTGAAATAAACTTTGTCTGCTTGGGCATTATAGGAACTTCCATGCCAAATTTGGTGTCTCTACCTCTTTTAGTAGCTGAGATCCGTTGTCTCAAACAAACAGACGGACAGCAGGACAGACGGACATGTCTCAATCGACTCGGCTAGTGATCCTGAGCAAGAATATATATACTTTGTGGGGTCTGCCACGCCTCCTTATGCCTGTTACATACATTGCACAAAGTTAGTATACCCTTTTTTGACCATTTTCAATGGTCGAAGGGTATAACTATATATCTATACAATTACAATCCAATCGGACCAAAAACATAACAGTTATTCAAGTGAACGTTTTTAGTAAAAATGCATAGTATGAGCAGCAGCCTGCGCGCTAGAATGAGAAGCTTACGAAGAGTCGCGTCTTGCGGTCTGAGTCCTTGTGTTAAAAACAACAAAAGCTTTCCGATAGGTTCTATTGAGGCTTTATATACAATATATCACTCCAATCCAAATCGTTTTAACTTATAAAACAGACTATTCAGCTTGCAATAAGAAGCATTTATGCAAAGTTTCATCAATATAGTTATAAAACCGACCGACTAGTCTGCATTGAAAAAGACGGATAGACTGACATGGCTATAAACGACTCCTCTGTTGATGCTAATATTGAATATATGTATGTACTTTTTGGGTTCGGATGTGTATTGTAAGATGCGTTGCTAACATATGTCCAAAATTGATATACCCTCTGCAAGTGTATCATTAGAACCAAAATGAATATAATATATATTTCATATTATATTGAAATTTAACTTAAATGGAAAATGTAAAATTCAGTTTTTAAAATTTCAACTTTAAATATAAGATTAAGACTGGAAAAGAAGTAAATTAGCTGAACCAACATTTATTGCAGAGGATTAGGGTAACATAGAGATCGGAAGTTAATACTAATGCCACACGTGTACTCGACTTGGTTACTGGTCCGAAAAATAATATTAATACTTTGTGGGTTCTGCAATTGCAGCTTCTGGGAGTATAATATTTGAGGTTTGAGTAACTGTACCAACTAGTGGGCATCAGCCCCATTGTGCATGGCAACGAACAACGCGTTGTTTTAGTGTGTAGTAGTGTGCGTGTTCGTATGCGTGCGGCGCATGCAAATGAAGTTATCCTGCGGTTATTTGTGGCTGTCGCTGCTCTGTCAGTCAGCCAACGAATGTCCGCTGCACAGAACAGAAGCAGCCGAGGCCGAGCATGACCATTGCGCAACAGAATATGTATATTATCGTTGTTGTTCCCTGTACTCGCATTGTTGTTGCAGTTGTTGTTTCCCTTTACTGGCAATTGATTAAAGTTAATTTAATTGAAACTCGTGACGTTCACTTTAAAATGGCGGGCACATTAATTAGACTGCACGTTTGCCATGTTCCGAATTGGGCGACTTTTCTTACTTTCGTGATTCCGCTTAAGCAGCACGCAAACCGATAAGTTGGCATAGTATTTTATATAGTATATGTATGCATGTATGAATGTTCCTTAGGCGAAACTGTATGTCGCTTTCTATGTGCGCGTGTGTCTGAGGAGGAGTGTGCAGCCATGTTTAAGCTTAATTAATTAAGGCAATTAGTTGCATTGTATTGGGCTTGGGCAGCCGCTAATGCTGTCTCTGGAATGACCGACATTGCATGGCTTCACTTACGATATTGTCTATTTATACCCTTTGCCCAAAGGGTGTATTCTTGAACAGCTTCAACAGCCAACTATACGTAGTCATGTTCGTTCAGTTGTCTATCCGTCTGTGTAATAGTTAAAATTAAGTTCATATTATTATTAGGCCATGGATTTTAAAAAAATACATGGTCTACTGGGTTTGTCGGAATGTGCGTAACAGGCAGAAGGAGACATCTGCGACCCCATAAAGTGTATATATTCTTGATCAGTATCAACAGCCGAGTCGATATAGCCATGTCCGTCTGTCCATCTGTCTGTCTGTCCGTCTGTATGAGACAACGGTTCTCAGCTATTAAGAAAGCTAGAGACTCAAAATTTGGCAGAAAGATTCATGTATATCCTAGGCAGTAAACGTCATTTTCAAATTTTGGATACCACGCCCACCGCCCCCGTAAATCAGAAATTAATTTTAAATATGCGATTATTAAGCAAAGTATTGAAGTCTTAACTTTCTGCTCTGGCATATATATAGAGAAATACGTTGTGAACTTATTCTATAAATTGCAACCCGATCGGATAATAAACATAGAAGTTACGTAAGTTAACGTACTCTATTGATTTGTGATGTCTTGCCTGCAAGCCATGTGCGTTGTCGATCTTTTTAATGCAAAAATGGTTATGTGTGTGTATGAGATCGAAATAGTAAATTAGCCGCATAGCCGAAAGTTGCGGCGATAGTCAAATGTGTTGAGCATCAAGGACCACCATCAAGCAAAAGAAATGAAGGTTCAATCTCAATCCTTGAGAAAAAAAGGCAAAGGCGCTGGCTGGCGGCGGTTTTATGTTTTTTTTTATTTATTTTTTTACTTCTATGTAGAAGTTTTTTTTTCATCATTATAAAATTTAGTTTAATTTATCATATTTCAACAAATTATCTCATTCAATCCAGTAGAAGTGTTTTTGTTGTACAATTCAATATGACACATTTGAGCTAATGGGTAAATATGCAATTTTAGCGTGCGCGGAGCGCAGCGACGGTGGTTGTTCGTATGACGGACTCCTAAGCAAACGGCGAGGGTTCGAATGAATTTTGAATTATTTACCATTTATTAATATTTATCTAAACAATTTTATATTAAGTGTTAAATTTTGCCTTTTAAGATGATATACAATACATGCGTGTGAGGCAACACACAAAACGTGAGGCAGGTCAGTGCATTTTTAACGGACGTATAAATTAAAAGAGAAGCAGTTGACGCTGGTGTCTATGTGCGTAACGCATCTTAGCACTCGCCAAAAATGCATATATCTCTCTTGTTCTAACTTATGCTGTCGACTCTTGTCTATTCTGCTTGCTTTGTCCCTTCACTACTTTTTTTATGGTTTACTTTAAATATATATGAACACTGAAAATCCATGGCCTCTCACAGTCACCGCGTGACTGTAGCCTTTCCGACTTGTTGTTTATTATAATTATTTTCTTCCCGTAAGTTGTCCTGGTAGTGAACATAAAAGTTAGTTGGCAAACAGAGTATATTTTGTCTAACGGTATATGACTATCGAGTGCACCCGAGTCTAGTTTTCGTTTCCTGTTTGTCATTATTCTTGTTGCTGTGGCCTCTCTCTGATTGGGCAATGTGAAATGCAAAACTAATAATTTTCTGTTGTGTAGCGTCCCCCTGATGACCGGTCTCCGTTCACAGTTATCTATTCTCGAATAGTAGTGGCGGCTAGTCTGTTGGCTTTAATCAGTTGGAATATACATATTTATAGCGGCCGAGGTTATACATTTTAAAGAAAAGCACGAGCATTTATAAAAAGATTCATAGCTTTAGTCTATAAATATTTGAAAGCTTAGAAATACCTGAATCAACTGCAATTTATTCTTAATGTGAAAATACCCTAACTTTCCCAAGTTTAAAAGTGTTTCTTCGGCTACAGTAGAGAGTGCCTGACAGTATTCTTCGCTCATTCCCAAATCTCGCAAACGTGTAACAACACTTCTAATTTGAAACAACGAATTCTGCACAACTTATTTTAATACATATGGCTTACTTGGTCAAATTTGGAGTCTTTAGCTTTTTAGGCCATGGATTTAAAAAAAATAAATGGTGTCTTAGGTTTGTTGGAATGTGCGTAACAGGCAGAAGGAGACGTCTGCTACCGCATAACGTATATATATTTTTACTCAGGATCTCTAGCCGAGTCGATCTAGCCATGTCTGTCTGTCTGTCCTGATTCTCAGCTATTAAGAAAGACTCAAATGTTGGCATGTAGATTGCTGTATATCCTAGGCAGCTAACGCTATATTAAAATTTTGAGTATCACGCCCACCGCCCCCGTAAATCAGTAATTTGCGATTATTGAGCAAAGCGATCAAGTCACAGTTTTCTACTTTGGGATAAAAGATAAAAAACAATATACATGTATTCTATAAATTCCAACCCGATCGGATATTAAACATAAACATAGTAGGTATGGAAGTTAACGTTTTCTATTGCTCTATAAGTACGTGAAAATTTGTGAAAGCAGATTTGCCGATCGGCTTACAGCTGGTAGAGTAGCCCAGTGCGTAAGACATTCGACTGCTGAGCGATAAGTAAGAGGTTAAACACCACCCAGGTTTGGTTGGGGCAGATTTAATTTTTATTTATACCCTTCGACCTTTGAAAATGGTCAAAAAAGGGTATACTAACTTTGTGAAATGTATGTAACAGGCATAAGGAGGCGTGGCATACCCCTTAAAGCATACATATTCTTACTCAGGATCACTAGCCGAGTCGATTGAGACATGTCCGGCTGTCCGTCTGTCCGTCTGTCCGTCTGTATGAGGGAACAGATCTCAGCTATTAAAAAATCTAGAGGCACCAAATTTGGTATGGAAGTTCCTATATATAATAGGCAGATAAAGTTTATTTCAAATGTTTGATGCCACGCCCACCGCCCCCGCAAATCGGTAATTTACGATTAGTAAGCAAAGTATTAAACTTATAAAGTTCTGCTTTGGTATGTATAATGCTTAATACCATATAAATGTATTCTCCAATTTACAATCCGATCGGACTAATAACACAGGAGCTATTCCAGTCAACATTTTCAATACAAATGTACGAGCAGCAGCCGGCGCGCTGCTTGGAGTTGACGTCGACTTCGACGTTGCGTCTCGCCGCTTTACGCTTTACGCGCGTCGCTGTGTGAGTGCGAGCGAGTAAGCTACGAGTATATATAGAGAAGTATTTGTGCAGAATTTCTGTTTGAAACTATCAGTGTAGTTACACGTTTGTAACAGATTTAGAAAATTGGGAGAAGGGTATCCTACTGTCGGGCGTTCGTAGCCATATCCACTGGTTATCAAATGCATTTAATACTTAATATATTTTAAAAGCTGGAAAAAAGCCATATCCGAAAAAAAACACTTTTGCATTCAGTAGGATTCGAACCCGTAACCCATCATCTTTTATTCATCTCCTATAAAATTGCAATAATGATCAGTGAAAATAATGTTGGTGCTTGCCGCCGGAGTTGAACCTGCATATTTTGCATATCTAACATAATAAAACAGACAAAACACGTGGTCACATGGCACTACTATTTCTTTAATATCTTCCATATTTATTTTCCAATCTTACTGAAATTATCACGAAACGTCCGCAAGATGGTATTTATAACGTAAATTTAAAACTGTTGCTGTAGAGCTAATATTGCAGCTGCAGTCAATAAACTTAAACTTGATCAGCCTGCAGTAATGACACATATTGTCACCAAATTTGGAAGTTCTAGCTTTTATAATAGCTGAGATCCAGTGACTCACACATACGAACGGACAGACAGACAGACATGGCTAGATCGACTCGGCTAGTGATCCTGAGTAAGAATGTATATACTTTATGTGGTCGCAGATGTCTCCTTCTGCCTGTTACGCACATTCCGACAAACCTAATAGACCATGTATTTTTTATACCCTTGCAGAGGGTATATTAATTTTAGCCTTAAGTTTGCAACGCACCTTAGGAGTCATCTCCGACCCTATAAAGTATATATATTCTGAATCAGCATAAACAGAGGAGTCCAAAAATGGATGTCCGTCTGTCCGTCCGTCCGTCCGTCCGTCCTTCCGTCTGTTGCAACGGAAACTAGTCTCTTAGTTTTTGAGCTATCTTCATGAAACTTGGCACACAAGCTTCTTGTTGCTGTACGCTATAAATAAGTCGAAACGAGCCAGATCGGACCGATATATCGTATAGCTGTCAAAGAAGCTATCTGCCGATTTTTGTTGTTTTTCAAGATATTGCAACAAGATTTGGCAAATCTTATTCTTATTACGTTCTTAATGTGCTGTCAAAATTGTATCAAAATCGGACCACTTTAACATATAGCTGCCATAGGAACAATCGGCTGAAATCAGAAATTTGTATGCAAACAGAAACCACCAGCAATCCAAATGTATTTTATATTTTGTATAACTGCTAGGGTATAAAACCTTCGGCAAGCCGAAGGTAGCCTTGATTTCTTGTTTTTAAATCCATTGCTTAAAAATTCGAAAAATATACGTCCTGGTAATATGTTGACTTCGGATTCAGATTTAGGAGGTTCAAAACATATGAAAACATATATCACATGACCAGGGGATGATCCCTCATTATTTTTTGTGGCTCTAAAAATTTTTCATGTTTTAAAGTTAAGTCGAAGCTTAAACGTGCAGTATACATTTTGATTTTTCGGGAAATTTTAAAACTGTTCATTATTTTGAGGTCATGTTGAAATCCAGACGATGACGTAATTCAGCGACCCAAAATACATATAACTGCAAATGCCACGTACTCAGATCATGACAAAAAAAAATTTGTTTGTTATCAATACTTTTTAATGTTATACAGTTATACAGCCTTTAATTTTTGCATTTAATCAACTCAGACGTTTATATTATGGTATAATCCAAATTTTTTTTATATTTGGTATAACTGCAAGGGTATAAAACCTTCCGCAAACCGAAGGTAGCCTTGTTTCTTGTTTATATGGTATATAAGTTATATAAGTTTTATCATATTTGTCGACGGTGTCTGTCATTTATTTGGCTTAAATCAACACATCTTGTGTCTCATTTCACTTGCATTTCAATATTCACATTAACGCATTAATCAAAATTTTAAGACATCAAACAAAGGCACTTTACATAGGCCAGAATATACCTCAATAGAAACCTGAATACAACCTGTAAACCATGGCCGTTTCACTAATACACAGATACAAAATGTGTTTGTGGCTATCTAAATTGTAGCACCCCTTAAAACCTGTAAAAAAAAAGTTGTTCAAACTTCATTAAAATAAAAAAAGAGAAGCACACAAATAAATGACTGAGTCCAAAAATTACTATACTTATATTTTAGTATATATTCTTAACCAAGATAACTAACAAGTCGATATAGTTATGCCCTTACGTATTTATCCGATGAACTACGATCGGATCGGCCAGTAAAATCAGAATTTATTCACGACAGCGATTTTCATTGAAAACAATTGGCTAAAGAGACAAAGTTATAAAGGACTTAGAACAGTTTTCCTTTTTGGACGAGAAGTATCTTATAGTCAGATACGCTCGATTATAGGAGTAGCATTCGTTACTTATTATTCCATATTTTTTCCTTTCTGCCTCTTCTTTCTTTTAATCTGTCCTTATTTTTTCTGTATATTCGTCGAGCAATGCCTGACGCGCTAATGCACACCTCTGTGCCGTGTGAATAATGATGTTCAGCTGCCGCTGGGATCAAAGCGGTTCGACAACAATCCTCGCTCCGATTTTTGCTAAGCACTTTTTCATTGTCAAGGACGACGCATGTCGATGACGCAGTCGAGGACGCAGCAAATCGGCCTCAGCGTGCGTGAAAAGCCGATTTATGTTTCTGTTGTTGTTTGTTTGTAGACGATTTAAGCGTTCGCTACTTGGAAATTGTTTGAATACTGAAAATGGAATATATCATTGGAAGACGTGTTTTTTAATCATCTTATAAGAAATTACCAGGCGTTACTATGTGCTGATGAATTATGAATAAAATGTCTATAAATTCAATAGTCCAAAAATTAACAATTTGGGGGAGGTCCGCCGAGTGGCGATTTTGTTATACATGCTTAAACACACAATAAAATGTAAACAACAACAGCGTGAAGTAGAATAAAAGAAATACAAATACTGAAACACCAACATACTGACAGAGTACTCTGGAAATAATGTATATAGAAATTTCACATGCCTGTGAAATTTAACGCCCAACTAAAAGAGCAATATATGTACATAGAGCAGATAAAGAATATTAAATACTCTTTATTTTTTAAGATATGTACATATATAAATAGTCAAAATCTGCATAATAATCTGTATATTTCAACCTATCTTTCTATTTATTTGATGTCTTTTGCCTTTTTCTCGTGTTTTAAGTCCGTAAGGAATAGTGTCAGTGCCGCCCAAGGGTTAAGAGTGTATTTCCACCCGCCAAGCTGCATAAAAGACAAAACCGCTACAATTTACAATAATTTACATACAATTTTTATACCCGCTACTCATGGAGTAGAAGGGTATTATAACTTTGTTCCAACCAAAAATGTATGTAACAGGCAGAAGGAGACATCTCTGACCCCATAAAGTATATATTCTTGATCAGTATCAACAGACGAGTCGATATATCCATGTCTGTCTGTCTGTCCATCCGTCCATGTGAAGACCTGGATCTCAGCTACTATAAGAGCTAGAGCTACCAAATTTTGTGACAATATGTATTATTACTGCACGCTGATTAAGTTTATTTTGGATTTTTGCCACGCCACCATCCGCCCACTTAATTGAAAAAAATTGATTACACCCGCAATATTAGCTTTACGTAAACAGTTTTATATATACGTTATAAATACCATATTGCGGACTTTTCGTGAAAATTTCAGATTGGATAATTCATATGGAAGATATTAACGAAATAGTAGTGCCATGTGACCACGTGTTTTGTCTGTTTTATTGTGTCAGATATGCATGAACCAGGTTCAACTCCGGCGGCAAGCGCATTTTTCAATTATACGTACCAATATTATTTGCACTGTTCATTATAAAATTTAGTTTTATTTATCATATTTCAACAAATTATCTCATTCAATCCAGTAGAAGTGCAATTGTTGTACAATTCAATATGACACATTTGAGCTAATGGTCTAAATATGAAATTTTAGCATGCGCGGAGTGCAGCGACGGTGGTCTAGTTGTTCGGATGACGGACTCCTAAGCAAACGGCGAGGGTTCGAATGAATTTTGAATTATTTACCATTTATTAATATTTATCTAAACAATTTTATATTAAGTGTTAAATTTTGCCTTTTAAGATGATATACAATACATGCGTGTGAGGCAACACACAAAACGTGAGGCAGGTCAGTGCATTTTTAACGGACGTATAAATTAAAGGAGAAGCAGTTGACGCTGGTGTCTATGTGCGTAACGCATCTTAGCACTCGCCAAAAATGCATATATCTCTCTTGTTCTAACTTATGCTGTCGACTCTTGTCTATTCTGCTTGCTTTGTCCCTTAACTATTTTTTTATCGTTTACTTTAAACATATATGTATGCACTGAAAATCCATGGCCTTTTACAGTCACCGCGTGACTGTAGCCTTTCCGACGTGTTTTTTTTGTTTGCATTCTGCTGTTTCTTCTTTTAAAATTGATGCTAATAAAGTTTTTACTATATTCAAGGCCAGTAACAATCGTAAGAGATATTTCGCAGCAATATACAACATAAACGACAAATCTGGTTGTATGTATTAAATTTCTTACAATAATATGTGAGACACCTTATTATATAGGCGTCTCTTTTACACGTGCATAATTTAAAGTCGTCTGATAAGTTCTTAGCACTGAAAGAAAAGCGGTAACATTCAATAAGAACACGTGCAACTTTCATAGTCAAGACAAATTTGAGACTGTGAGATGTGTTTTTTTTCGCTTAATTGTAGCGGGTATACCACAGTCGGGCGCGTCCGACTGTAGCCATTCCGACTTGTTAAAGCTGAAAACCGGCGAACAATTCTGACAATTAACTCACAAATGAATCCTTGTTGGCCAGAGAGGGAAATATAGAGGGTAAATGAAACCACAGCTATAAACTGAGCACATCCATATATGTACATGTTTGTGCACGTATGTACATGCAAATTCAGATTCCAAATAAAAGTAAAGTTCATCAAATTAAATTTGAGTAAAATTACGCTGCAGAACGATTCGCTTAAAGCATTTACGAATTTTAATACATTTTCAAAACATGCTAAATGCAAAAATGCTTGTTAGCTTCTTTGTATACCCTGGAACCGGCAAGGAGTTGCTAGATGCTTCAATTTTATATTAAGCATTTGTTTTTCAATGCGTCCATAAAAAGTTTGAGAATTTACAAAAAATGAAGATTTTGAGATTTTGCTAGGGTATGGTAGGAAAATCAAATAATCAACCGACCAAAAACTCAACTAGTTGGCCAAACTGCAACACAAACATTTTAAAAATATTTACATATGAACTTGCATTTTAGTTTACTTTCCAAATTATTGTTATTCTTCCTGTTATGCTGCTGAATAAGAACCTTTCCCAGGAATATTCATTTGGCTTTCTAAATATTCAAACGT
Source organism: Zaprionus tsacasi (assembly GCA_018904105.1). NCBI lineage: Eukaryota > Metazoa > Arthropoda > Insecta > Diptera > Drosophilidae > Zaprionus > Zaprionus tsacasi. The sequence goes on along the minus strand of JAEIFR010000620.1, from coordinate 93,681 downwards.
GAATGCTGATGAAAGTCCGTGTGAGTTGTAAGTTTGAATTTTACGAAAATTATGTTGATTGTAGTTTTTGGGTGAACTCTTTATTTGCGTTGAACTAAATAGTCCATATATCGTAGAACAGGCTGGTAGCCCTAGAATATGTCAAGAAACAAGACTGTTAACTTCTTACTTTCAATGGAACCAGAACTGTTGGAAGTGTGTGTTGAAACCGGAATAAAATTTCAGCTGATGCTGCGCTGTTCACGTAATGAGTGTCAGACTGAGTTATGGTACCTTAGCTTCATATGCTCGATTTGAGCAGACTTCCGGAATACCGAATGCAACCCGAAGGCATTCACTAGTGACATGCCCACTTTAGTATGCAAAACAAATTTTTGTTCGCATCATGTATACGTAAGGATAAAACTGAATAGCTGGAATGTTGTTTGTACACACGTGTATGTGTACTGAATGTGCGTGTGTCCGTTTTTCCTTGGTATTTACTTGACAAAACGTGAGTAAATATTTAATTATAAACTTTTACTAGTATTCCTTTTTGGCTGGTATCCACCCGTAGAAATCCTCACTTTGCTGTGGACTTTCGGTCCCGCCTGCATTTAATGATGATTTAAACGTAAATTTGTCTCTGTCTTATATGGAAACAGCTGTTGGACTTGGCACATGTATTTCAATTAATGCTTTGCAATTTGTTCAATTGCCTGTTGCCCTCGGGCGAAAATCGATTATACTTAACCAGTCGTAGTATGCACATTGACCATAATTTTATGATTGGCAAACATGCAATATGGGTATACAAATCTATCCACCCGTCTTTAGGAATTGTAGAATTACATATAATATATTGCATTAACATAGGTGAATATTGCTTATATACAGCAATCCTTGTCAACACGAGGATAGACATAAACATTGAAGTTGTTTAATTCTTCGTTATTACTTGATTCCAATAGTTGATTTTGCTTGCACTTGCCAAAAGGCCATGGATTTAAGAAAAAAAACAAGTGGAAAAGGCTACAATCACGCGGTGACTGTAAGAGGCCATGGAAAAAAAAAAACAGGAAAGCAAGGCTACCTTCGGCTCGCTGAAGGTTTTATACCCTTGCAGTTATACTAAATATACTTTTATGAAGATAGCTCAATAACTGGGGGACTAATTTGCGTTGCAACAGACAGACGGACTGACTGATTGTTCCTATAACAGCTATAGAATAAAACGTCTGAGATATTTAAATGGAAAAACTAAGGGCGGGTTACTGTATAACATTAAAAAGTATTGATAATGTGCGGTATTTCCCAAAACAAAACAAAAAGCCGATTGTTCCTATGGCAGCTATATGTTTTAGTGGTCCGATTTTAATAAAATTTTGACAGCACATTAAGAACATAATAAGAATTTGCCAAATCTTTTTGCAATATTTTGAAAAACAACAAAAATCGGCCGATAGTTTCTATGACAGCTATACGATATATCGGTCCGATCTGGCTCGTTCCGATTTATTTACAGCGTACAGCAATAAGAAGCTTGTATGCCAAGTTTCATGAAGTTAGCTCAAAAACTAAGAGACTAGTTTCCGTTGCAACAGACGGACGGACGGACATCCATTTTTGGACTCCTCTGTTTATGCTGATTCAGAATATATATACTTTATGGGGTCGGAGATGTCTCCTAAGGTGCGTTGCAAACTTCTGGCTAAAATTAATATACCCTCTGCACGGGTATAAGAATTACAGTGTATATGCACTGACCTGCCTCACGTTTTGTGTATTGCCTCACACGCATATATGTATGCATGTGTGAGTTTCGCATAAGTACAGCAGGCAAAACATCTTAAAAGGCAAAATTTAACACTTAATATGAAATGTATTAGATAAATATTAATAATTGGGAAATAATTCAAAAATGTACATGCTTTATAAACATAAATGTAAACAAATATAAAATACAAAAAAAACATAAAAAACAAGTCGAACGCCCGACAGTAGGATACCCTTCTCCCAATTTTTAAAATCCGTTACAAACGTGTAACCACACTCATAATTTCAAACAGAAATTTTGCACAAATACTTCTACTACATACGAGCCCCAACCACTATTAATTCGAACAGCATGTGTTTCTTGCAGTGTGCAATGTTCAACACACGATATTTTCAATACTATTACAGAAAGCATATGCAAGTGAATTTTTTCTAAAAGAGAATTTTATTCTCTTTACGATGACAAAAAAAAATTTCTTGTATTTCCAACAACAACAAAAATACGAGGGTCGTTTGATAAGTCCGTGACTTTTTGTATTTGCCGCGCACCTGCTCTAAATACAACACTGCTCCTGTCAGCAGTTATCGATTAACAGCTGACTGTAAAATTTTGAGAAAGCTGCGTTTTTTGGTTTGCGTTTTATAGGCATTGAAAGCAGACGATCTCGTGAATTTTAACGAAAATGGAAAAAAGTGAATTTCGTGTGCTAATTAAGCATTATTTTTTGCGTAAAAAATCCATCACCGAAACCAAGGAAAGACTTGATAAATATTATGGGGACTCTGCACCATCAATTTCAATGGTTAAGAAATGGTTTACTGAGTTCCGTTGTGGTCGTACCAGTACAAGTGATGCCGAACGTTCAGGTCGCCCAAAAGAGGTCGTCATGCCAGAAATCGTCGACAAAATCCATGGAATGATATTGGATGATCGGAGAATGAAAGTGCGTGAGGTAGCTGAGGCTGTAGGCATCTCAACTGAACGGGTACATCACATTTTACATGAATATTTGGACATGAAAAAGCTTTCCGCGCGATGGGTGCCGCGATTGCTCACACACGACCATAAGCGCAACCGTGTGACCATTTCAAAGGAGTGTTTGGCGATGTTCAACCGCAATCCAAACGAATTTTTGCGCCGTTTCGTTACCGTAGACGAAACATGGATCCACCACACCACACCAGAGACCAAAGAACAATCAAGACAGTGGGTTTCTCCGGGTGAACGTGCACCAAAGAAGGCCAAGGTGGGTCTGTCGGCCAACAAGGTCATGGCCACAGTTTTTTGGGATGCACAAGGTATCATTCACATCGATTACCTTGAAAAGGGTAAAACGATCACCGGCGAATATTATTCAGAGCTTTTGGACAGATTCGATATTGATTTGAAGCAGAAACGACCGCATTTGGCGAAAAAAAAAGTGCTGTTCCATCAGGACAATGCACGGGTGCACACGTGTGTAGTCAGCATGGCAAAATTTCATAAATTGGGCTACGAACTGCTACCCCATCCAGCATATTCTCCAGATTTAGCCCCCTGTGACTATTTTTTGTTTCCAAACATGAAGAAATGGCTCGGCGGTAAGAGATTCGGGTCAAATGAAGAGGTCATCACAGAAACAAACGACTATTTTGAGGGCCTTGAGAAAACCTATTATTTGGAAGGAATAAAAAAATTGGAAAAACGCTGGACTAAATGTATAGAGCTAAAAGGAGATTATGTTGAGAAATAAAACGCTTCTTTGACGAAAAAAATATATTTTATTCAAAAAGTCACGGACTTATCAAACGACCCTCGTATGATTTATTTATTCAAAAGGTAGACTTAAGAGATAAGAAAAAAATGACCACTATTAATTCGAACGCTGCGCAAGTTTACCGTTAACTCAAAAGAAGAACAAAGCAAAAGCAGCAAATGTAACGGAATCACTATCTAACTGTAATCTGCAAATAATAACACAATGCAGAATGCAAAAAATTTAGAATTACTGCAGTACAGTCAAAGTTTAGCAACGATGGCACGTGGTAAGCCTATTTGCATCGAAATCAGAGAATTGATCAGAGATTATTATAAATCTGGGAAGACAATAACTGAAATTAGCAAACAATTAAATTTGTCTAAATCATCGGTGCATGGGGTGATCCAATTGTTCAAAAAAACTGGGAATATTGAAAGTAATATTGCAAATAGAGGCCGAACATCAGCAATAACACCCCGTGACAAAAGGGAACTGGCCAAAATTGTAAAGGCTGATCGTCGCCAATCATTGAGAAATTTGGCTTCAGAGTGGTCGGAGAAAATTGGCAAAACTGTCAACCGAGAATGGACGCGACAGCAGTTAAAAAATATTGGATATGGTTTCTAAGTACGTTTTGTTATTATTTATGTATCATACTCAATAACTTATCTAACTCGTAGGCCAAGGAAAAACCCTTGCTTACGCTTCGTCAAAAAAAAGCGTTTGCAATGGGCTCGGGAAAGGATGTCTTGGACTCAAAGGCAGTGGGACACCATCATATTTAGCGATGAAGCTAAATTTGATGTTAGTGTCGGCGATACAAGAAAACGCGTCATCCGTACAAAGACAGAAACATACCATAAAGACTGCCTTAAAAGGACAGTAAAGTTTCCTGCAAGCACTATGGTATGGGGTTGTATGTCGGCCAAAGGATTAGGAAAGCTTCATTTTATTGAAGGGACAGTTAATGCTAAAAAATATATAAATATTTTAGAAGAAAGTTTACTGCCATCAATACCAAAACTGGCAGATTGTGGTGAATTCACCTTTCAGCAGGACGGAGCATCATCGCACACAGCCAGAACAACCAAAAATTGGTTGCAATATAAGCAAATGGAGGTTTTAGATTGGCCATCAAATAGTCCAGATCTAAGCCCCATAGAAAATATTTGGTGGCTAATGAAAAGAAAGCTTCGAAATGAGCCACAAAGGAGCATTTCAGACCTTAAAGTTAAGTTGCAAGAGATGTGGGACTCGATTTCTCGCGAACATTGCGAAAATTTATTAAAATCAATGCCAAAACGTGTTAAATGTGTTATACAGGCCAGAGGCGACGTTACACAATTCTAATATTAATTAATTTGTTATATTACGCAGCGTTCGAATTAAGAGTTGTCATTTTTATACCCTTCGACCATTGAAAATGGTCAAAAAAGGACGCGACGCACGTTAAGAGTGACGTCGACGTCGGCGTCAACTATTGAAAGCAGCGCGCAGGCGGCTGTTCGTACATTTGTACTGAAAACGTTGACTTGAATAACTTCTGTGTTATTGGTCCGATCGAATTGTTATTTGGAGGATATGTTCGTATGGTATATAGCTTTATACATACCAAAGAAGTACTTTATAAGTTGAATAGTTTGCTTAATAATCACAAATTACCGATTTACGGGGGCGGTGGGCGTGGCATCAAACATTTATTATAAACTTCATCTGCCTATTATATATAGGAACTTCCATACCAAATTTGGTGTCTCTAGCTTTTTTAATAGCTGAGATCTGTTCCCTCATACAGACGGACATGTCTCAATCGACTCGGCTAGTGATCCTGGGCCAGAATATATATACTTTATCGGGTCTGCCACGCCTCCTTATGCCTGTTACATACATTGCACAAAGTTAGTATACCCTTTTTTGACCATTTTCAATGGTCGAAGGGTATAAAAATTGAAATAGGTATATTTTTTTTTTTCGCCGTGGCCGTGGGGATTCGAGCCCTGGCCGCTTGCATAGGAGTCCGTCATTTGAACAACTAGACCACCGTCGCTGCGCTCCGCGCACGCTAAAATATTTAGACCATTAGCTCAAATGTGTCATATTGAATTGTACAACAATTGCACTTCTACTGGATTGAATGAGATAATTTGTTGAAATATGATAAATGAAACTAAATTGTATAATGATGAAAAAAAAACTTTTAGAAGCGAAAAAAAAGGTAATTAAATCCCAGCCGCCTCTTGTGCGGGTTGAACCTATATCTCTTCTTTGTTCGATTGCCGGTGGCTCAACGCGTGAGACTATCGCTGCAACTTTCGGCTATGCGGCTAATTTACTATTTCGATCTCATACACACATAACCATTTTTGCATTAAAAAGATCGAAAACGCACATGGCTTGCAGGCAAGACATCACAAATCAATAGAGAACGTTAACTTACGTAACTTCTATGTTTATTATCCGATCGGGTTGCAATTTATAGAATAAGTTCACAACGTATTTCTCTAGATGTATACCAGAGCAGAAAGTTAAGACTTCAATACTTTGCTTAATAATCGCATAAGAAAACTAATTTCTGATTTGCGGGGGCGGTGGGCGTGGTATCCAAAATTTGAAAATGACGTTTACTGCCTAGGATATACATGAATCTTTCTGCCAAATTTGGAGTCTCTAGCTTTCTTAATAGCTGATATCTGTTGTCTCGTACAGACGGACAGACAGACTGGCGGACAGACGGACATGGCTATATCGACTCGGCTGTTGATACTGATCAAGAATATATATACTTTATGGGGTTTGCCACGCTTCCTTATGCCTCTTACATACATTGCACAAAGTTAGTATACCCTTTTTTCTGTCCTTATTTCGTTGGTCTATCCTTTTATTTTCTGTTTTTTTCGTCTTCATCTATCCTTTTTAAAGAGAGTCAGCTGGCAGCCCTTATCTGATCAGACCATTAAGACATAAGTTATTCAAGTCAACGTTTTCAGTACAAATGTTTAGTACGAGCACCTACGCGCTACAATGAGCAGTTGACGTCGCGACGAATGGCTTTATTTTTTACGCGCGTCGCTGTGTGAGTGCGAGCGAGTAAGCTACGAGGGTCGTTTGATAAGTCCGTGACTTTTTGTATTTGCCGCGCACCTGCTCTAAATACAACACTGCTCCTGTCAGCAGTTATCGATTAACAGCTGACTGTAAAATTTTGAGAAAGCTGCGTTTTTTGGTTTGCGTTTTATAGGCATTGAAAGCAGACGATCTCGTGAATTTTAACGAAAATGGAAAAAAGTGAATTTCGTGTGCTAATTAAGCATTATTTTTTGCGTAAAAAATCCATCACCGAAACCAAGGAAAGACTTGATAAATATTATGGGGACTCTGCACCATCAATTTCAATGGTTAAGAAATGGTTTACTGAGTTCCGTTGTGGTCGTACCAGTACAAGTGATGCCGAACGTTCAGGTCGCCCAAAAGAGGTCGTCATGCCAGAAATCGTCGACAAAATCCATGGAATGATATTGGATGATCGGAGAATGAAAGTGCGTGAGGTAGCTGAGGCTGTAGGCATCTCAACTGAACGGGTACATCACATTTTACATGAATATTTGGACATGAAAAAGCTTTCCGCGCGATGGGTGCCGCGATTGCTCACACACGACCATAAGCGCAACCGTGTGACCATTTCAAAGGAGTGTTTGGCGATGTTCAACCGCAATCCAAACGAATTTTTGCGCCGTTTCGTTACCGTAGACGAAACATGGATCCACCACACCACACCAGAGACCAAAGAACAATCAAGACAGTGGGTTTCTCCGGGTGAACGTGCACCAAAGAAGGCCAAGGTGGGTCTGTCGGCCAACAAGGTCATGGCCACAGTTTTTTGGGATGCACAAGGTATCATTCACATCGATTACCTTGAAAAGGGTAAAACGATCACCGGCGAATATTATTCAGAGCTTTTGGACAGATTCGATATTGATTTGAAGCAGAAACGACCGCATTTGGCGAAAAAAAAAGTGCTGTTCCATCAGGACAATGCACGGGTGCACACGTGTGTAGTCAGCATGGCAAAATTTCATAAATTGGGCTACGAACTGCTACCCCATCCAGCATATTCTCCAGATTTAGCCCCTGTGACTATTTTTTGTTTCCAAACATGAAGAAATGGCTCGGCGGTAAGAGATTCGGGTCAAATGAAGAGGTCATCACAGAAACAAACGACTATTTTGAGGGCCTTGAGAAAACCTATTATTTGGAAGGAATAAAAAAATTGGAAAAACGCTGGACTAAATGTATAGAGCTAAAAGGAGATTATGTTGAGAAATAAAACGCTTCTTTGACGAAAAAAATATATTTTATTCAAAAAGTCACGGACTTATCAGACGACCCTCGTATGTATATGGATTAGAAGTATTTGTGCACCCGCTTGTGACGGACTTGGGAGAAATGGTATCTTACTGTCGGGCGCTCGACTGTAGCTTTACCCACTTGTTTTCATTATATTAAAAGTTTTATTCAATATACATATTTGTGTAGGTATATAAAACTAAACCAAAAAGTCACCGTGACTGTAGCCTTTCCGACTTGTTTTGGATTGACTACTTGCCTGCATGTGAGTGTGTTTGGTAGTATTAAGTAGAAATTCAATTCAGTTCACTTAAGAATTTAGTGCTGCGAATTGATGGTTTGTTTGCACGGTTTTTTTTTAAATTACCCACAAGGTGTCATACTAACGAGGGCAGTCAACTATAGCTTTCGTTAGTTGTTGTTTATTGCCTTGTGGCAAAAATCAATTTCATTAATTGATTGCATTGTGGGAGAATAAATGTGTGGTAATTAGTGGCTTTTTAGTCAAATTTATTAACTTGACTATTGTCAAGTATAGGAATGTGTTTCACTAAGTTAAGTGACAAGTTTGTATCAATGATTTAGGTGGATCCAAAAGAAAATTATTTGATTATGTTCGGCTCTGGTGTTTCAAGGCCCGATAACTTAGTGGCTTAAATTCTCACGCAATGAATTTGAAAATTTTCCTATGCAGTTCTTAATCAAACTATGTACTTAATTCCGTTTAAATTTAAGAGCAAGCTTTTCAGTACATAATTCCGAATGCACCGTAAAGTTGAATTCGTGTCTTATCGCGTGTCGGTTTTATATTACACAGCATAATTTGCGGGGGCTCGTACTGGATGCCAAGTTGAACGAAAGAAAACATAAAAAAGAAAACGAAAAAGCTAAATGGGTTACTCTGATACTTGAATGTTACGTGTTTGCCATGTATACATATATGATATATAAATATATATATATATATATATATATATATATATATATACTTATTTAGACATACACACATCTAGAATGTGCATCGCTCCAGACGTTTTGCCTTAAGTCGCGTGAAATGTGAAATGCAAAATAAATATCCTTATTGAAGGGTCGGCTGCAGCGGAAGTCCCATTCCAATAACTTTTCAGTTGTTATACCCCCTAGAGTAGAAGGGTATTATAACCTTGTTCCAACCGAAAAAGTATGTAACAGGCAGAAGGAGACATCTCCGACCCCATAAAGTATATATATTCTTGATCAGTATCAACAGCCGAGACGATATAGCCATGTCCGTCTGTCCGTCTGTCCGTCTGTCCGTCCGCCCGTCTATCTGTCTGTCCGTTCGTCCGTGTGAACACCTGGATCTCAGCTACTATAAGAGCAAGAGCTACCAAATTTTGTGACAAAATGTGCACGCTGATTAAGTTTATTTTGGATTTTTTCCACGCCTCCATCCGCCCACATAAATTGAAAAAATTTGATTACAGCTGCAATATTAGCTTTACATAAACAGTTTTATATATACGTTATAAATACCATATTGCGGACTTTTCGTGAAAATTTCAGATTGGATAATTCATTTGGAAGATATTAACGAAATAGTAGTGCCATGTGACCACGTGTTTTGTCTGTTTTATTGGTCAGATATGCATGATCCAGGTTCCACTCCGGCGGCAAGCACTTTTTAGGCCATGGATTTTAAAAAAATACATGGTCTATTAGGTTTGTCGGAATGGGCGTAACAGGCAGAAGGAGACATCTGCGACCCCAGAAAGTATATGTCGGAGTAGTATTAGTAGTAGAAGATTACGCATGAACTCCAATTATTTCATAATATTATGTTTTTATACCCTTCGACCATTGAAAATGGTCAAAAAAGGGTATACTAACTTTGTGCAATGTATTTAACAGGCATAAGGAGGCGTGGCAGACCCCATACAGTATATATATTCTTGCTCAGGATCACTAGCCGAGTCGATTGAGCCATGTCCGTCTGTCTGTTTGAGACAACGGATCTTAGCTATTAAAAGAGCTAGAGACACCAAATTTGGCATGGAGGTTCCCATATTTCCCAAGCAGATGAAGTTTATTTCAAATGTTTGATGCCACGCCCACCGCCCCCGCAAATCGGTAATTTGTGATAATTAAGCAAAGTATTCAACTCTTAAAGTTCTGCTTCGGTATGTATAAAGCTGAATGCAATATGAACATATTCTCCAAATTACAATCCGATCGGATCCATAACACAGGAGTTATTCAAGTCAACGTTTTCATTACAAATGTACGAACAGCAGCCTGCACGCTGCTACGAGCAGTTGACGTCGACGTCGACGTTGCGTCGTGTCGCTTTACTCTTTACGCACGTCGCTGTATGAGTGCGACCGAGTAAGCTATATGTAGTGTAGTTACACGTTTTTAACAGATTTAGAAAATTGGGAGAAGGGTATCTTACTGTCGAGCGCTCGACTGTAGCCTTAAACACTTGTTTTTTATACCCTTCGACCATTGAAAATGGTCAAAAAAGGGTATACTAACTTTGTGAAATGTATGTAACAGGCATAAAGAGGCGTGGCAGACCCCATAAAGTATATATATTCTTACTCAGGATCACTAGCCGAGTCGATTGAGCCATGTCCGTCTGTCTGTCCGGCTGTCCGTCTGTTTGTTTGAGACAACGGATCTCAGCTATTAAAAGAGCTAGAGACACCAAATTTGGCATGGAGGTTCCTATGCTTCCCAACCAGGTGAAGTTTATTTCAAATGTTTGATGCCACGCCCACCGCCCCGCAAATCGGTAATTTGTGATTATTAAGCAAACTATTAAACTAATAAAGTTGTGCTTTGGTATGTATAAAGCTATATACCATACGAACATATTCTCCAAATTACAATCTGATCGGACCAATAGCACAGAAGTTATTGAAGTCAACGTTTTCAGTACAAATGCACGAGCAGCAGCCTGCGCGCTGTTTTCAGTAGTTGACGTCGACGTCGACGTCACTCTTAACGTGCGTCGATGTGTGAGTGTGAGCGAGAAAGCTATATGTAGAAGAAGTATTTGTGCAAAATTTCTGTTTGAAATTATGAGCGTGGTTGCACGTTTGTAACGGATTTTAAAAAATGGGAGAAGGGTATCTTACTGTCGAGCGCTCGACTGTAGCCATATCCACTTGTCTTTTTTTTAATAATTAGAAGCCCTCTGATCGATGCTAAGCTCTAACTATTTTTGTAGCGGGTATTCCACAGTCGGGCGCGCTCGAATGCAGTCTTTCCGACTTGTTGTTGTACATATATAATCGTAAAGTACTGTGTATATAAAATACACAGTGGATAAAGACAGAACAGATCAGAGCTATAAATCGCCCATACCATGCCAAGCCATAATAACCACAACATGCTAGACAAAAGATTGTTTGCGTTCTAACGAGCGGATAACATCAATCAGTCAAATTCAATGCATACAACATCATCCTAGAGGAATTAGTGCGAATCGAGTAACTCTCATGAGTTCATTCCCCCTCTCTATCTCTCTAGTCCCGCCTGGCTCTCTCTTTTAGCAAATGTCTCAATGAAGTTTGCGTTGAAATCCGTTCAGCTTCAGCTTCACTTCAGTTGAGTTCCGCTCGGTGCCATTCTCGTTTAGTTTGATTCATCGATGGCTGCACCAAAGGAGCATAACTTATGCCCATTGTAGATGTAATGCAGCGAATGTTTTATTTAAATTCACAACACAAGTCAGACAAAGCAGTCATCCAGGCAGTCAACCAGGCAGTAATCCAGGCAAGAAGCCAGCAAACAATCACTCATCCACTCAGTCAGTCCGTCTGTCAACTGTCCACCAGTATGTCAGCAATTGAGAAATTCAAACCATAAATCGCTAAAATCGGAATTACCGTAGAACACGACCATGTCATAAAGCATTGCATGCAATTATATGCTGAAAAGGAGATGGTATATGGCCAATCATCTATTGAGTATATTACGTGAGAGATGGTGAGTCTGTCCCTGAAAACGTCCCCCTTGTCTTACATATGGAAGGAATCTTTCATTCTACCGCTTCTCAAAAAGGGCAGCCAGGGTGATGATTTAAGCTAAACAGGTATCTTAAACTTGTCGGCTACTCCAAAACTAATCGAGAATGTTTTAACTCGGCACTTGCAGAATTTCTGTAGATCCGTCTCCTTGTCAAATTTACTTGAGCTGCCATCGTTTATCATAAAGGGTTTTCAGAAAAATCTTCAAACTGACGTAGTTTATACTGATTTTAGTAAAGCATTTGACTCAGTAATTTACTCCCTCCATGCACATAAACTAAATCTTATTAGTTTCTCACTAAATCTTTTAAGTTGGATTGTGAGTTATTTAAGTAACAGAACACAAAGAGTCACCTTTAAAAATGTACTTTCTGACCCCATTCAAGTTACCTCCGGTGTGTGTCAGGAAAAACATTTAGGTCCCCTTCCTTTTACGCTTTTTATACCATCGACCATTGAAAATGGTCAAAAAAGGGTATACTAACTTTGTGCAATGTATGTAACAGGCATAAGGAGGCGTGGCAGACCCGATAAAGTATATATATTCTTGCTCAGAATCACTAGCCGAGTCGATGGAGACATGTCCGTTTGTCTGTCCGTCTGTTTGTTTGAGACAACGGATCTCAGCTTTAATAGCTAATATAAATATACGAGCAGCCGCCAGCGCGCTGCTTTCAGTAGTTGACGCCGACGTCGACGTCACTCTTCACGTGCGTCGCTGTGTGAATGTGAGCGAGAAAGCTATATGTAGTAGAAGTATTTATCCAAAATTTCTGTTTGAAATTATGAGTGTGAATACACGTTTGTAACAGATTTAGAAAATTGGGAGAAGGGTATCTTACTGTCGAGCGCTGGACTGTAGCCATACCCACTTGTTTTTAAATATCTTTAAGTCGACTGCTCTTAGTGGAATAATATAATAAATAAATAAATAAATAAATACTTAAATGCATTATCATTAACAGTTGACCTACTCGAAGAATTAGTTTGTATCAGACCTAATCAAGCCTCAATCTGCTAAGCTTTATGCTTGTAAATTCAGTTAGTCGGTTCATCTTTTAACTTTATTGCATGCTGTGTGAAAACTATCTTCCCATAACATTCCAACACGTTACTTAACGCTCTACTGAGTCCGACATCGGACAAGTAACAAAATGTTTAGGTAACCAACTCAATTAGCTCAGGCGCAGGGGTCACACACACAAGCACTAACACACTGACACCGACACACACGTAAGGCTTCCTCGAGTAGAAACAACAACAGAAAACTCAATTAGATGCCATAACTAAATAATCACAAACACATTGAAACAAACAACGAGAGCGACGGCAGCAACACTCTCAGCTTCTAGGCGACAAGGACAGCTGTAAACAAAACAAGTCGGTAAGGCTACAGTCGTGCACGCCCGACAGTAAGATACCCTTCTCCCAATTTTTACAAGCGTGTAACCATAATTTTAAACAGAGTATTCTGCACAAATAATTCTACTAGATATGGCTCACACACACAAGCGAGTGAATCGACGCGTTACGACGTCGACGTCAACTGATCAAAACAGTACATTTGTACTGAAAACGTTGACTTGAATAACATCTGTATTATTTGTCCGATCGGATAGTAATTTGGAGGATATGTTGATATGTTATCAAACTTAATACATAATAAAGCAGAATTTTATAAGTTTAATACTTCATGTGTACCAAAGCAGAATGTTATTAGTTCAACAGTTTGCATAATAATTACAAATTACCGATTTACGTGGGCGGTGGGCGTGGCATCAAACATTTGACATAATATTGTTTTGCCCCGGATATACAGGAACATTCTTACCAAATTTGGTGTCTCTAGCTCTTTTGATAGCTGAGATCTGTTGTCTCAAACAGACAGACTGACAGACAGACGGACATGGCTCAATCGACTCGGCTAGTGATCCTGAGCAAGAATATATATACTTAATGGGGTCACACACGCCTCCTTATGCCCGCTACATACATTTTGCACAAAGTTAGTATACCCTTTTTTGACCATTTTCAATAGTCAAAGGGTATAACAAGTGGGTAGGGCTACAGTCGAACGCCCGACAGTAGGATACCCTTCTCCCAATTTTTAAAATCCGTTACAAACGTGTAACCACACTCATAATTTAAAACAGAAATTTTGCACAAATACTTCTACTACATATAGCTTTCTCGCTCACACTCACACAGCGACGCACGTTAAGAGTGACGTCGACGTCGACGTCAACTACTGAAAGCAGCGCGCAGGCTGCTGCTCGTACATTTGTACTGAAAACGTTGACTTGAACAACTTCTGTGTTATTGGTCCGATCGAATTGTAATTTGAAGAATATGTTCGTATGGTATATAGCTTTATTCATACCAAAGCAGAACTTTATAAGTTTAATAGTTTGCTTAATAATCACAAATTACCGATTTGCGGGGCGGTGGGCGTGGCACCAAACATTTGAAATAAACTTCACCTGCTTGGGAAATATAGGAAACTCCATGCCAAATTTGGAGTCTCTAGCTCTTTTAATAGCTGAGATCCGTTGTCTCAAACAGACAGACGGACAGACGGACAGACGGACAGACAGACGGACATGGCTCAATCGACTCGGCTAGTGATCCTGAGTAAGAATATATATACTTTATGGGGTCTGCCACGGCTTCTTATGCCTGTTACATACATTTCACAAACTTAGTATACCCTTTTTTGACCATTTTCAATGGTCGAAGGGTATAAAAACAGGTCAACAACAACACCAGTGGCGGTAGCAACAACAAGAATAATTTTCTGAAACAATGACGACAACTGCTGTGTGGAAAAATGCTTTAAATGTGCAGAAGCCAAGCCAGAAGAGTCTCAGCTGAAGCTGTTGCTGCTGTTGGTGGAAGCAGCATTCCAACATGTGACGCACGTGACAAAACTTGTCAAATGACTTTACTTGACTTTGACTTGAATCCGGTTTGAAATAAACAACACAGTCGAGTGGGTAAAAACTCTCTGAGACTAACAGCCAGAATCCCGGTGCATACTTCCCAATGCTAGAACCAAAAGACATACACATATTTATACTATGAATTCAATAACGAAAAAAAACGGTTGGTCTCTTTTCCTGGCAGCCTGAAACAATCATAAAATAAGGGAAAATTCAGAAGGAAAACATAAAGCTTATACACGTCGACGGTTGGTTGGGAGCACTTGTTGCTAGCTTTCTCTCAACAATGAGTTTTGGTCGCGGACAACCTGGAGGAACGAGCTTGGCGAACGACACTGGAAATATTTCAGAAGTGCAGTCAAGTGTATTACTATTTGATTCGCTGGCATATATTTTCAGCTTCTGCTCTGTGGACACACATTTCTCCCAAGTTAAACACAGCACAAATCCTAATTGTAAGCCAAGGGATATGTGGATCAAATACTGAAAGGGAGAAACAAGAAAGGAAGTTAGAGGCACCATCCCGAAGGTTAAATATCCTTGCAGCCTATCACAAAAATGTACGTTGACTAGGCCTTTGTCAATTTTATTTTACCCTTCCACCATAGAAAATGGTTAAAAACAAGTCGGTAAGGCTACGGTCGAGCGCGCCCGACAGTAAGATACCCTTCTCCCAATTTTTCAAACGTGTAACCATAATTTTAAACAGAGTATTCTGCACAATGAATTCTACTAGATATGGCTCACACACACAAGCGAGTAAAGCGACGCGTTACGACGTCGACGTCAACTCTAAGCAGCGCGCCGGCTGCTGCTCGTACATTTGTACTGAAAACGTTGATTTGAATAACTCCTGTGTTATTAGTCCGATCGGATAGTAATTTGGAGGATGTGTTCATATGAGTTCAATAATTTGCTTAATAATCACAAATTACCGATTTGCGTGGGCGGTGGGCGTGTCATCAATCATTTAATATAAACTTCATCTGCTTGGGATATATTGGAACATCCATGCCAAATTTGGTGTCTCTAGCTCTTTTAATAGCTGAGATCTGTTGTCTCAAACAAACAGTCGGACTGACGGACATGGCTCAAACGACTCGGCTAGTGATCCTGAGATAGAATATATATACTTTATGGGGTCCGCCACGCCTCTTTATGCCTGTTACATACATTTTGTACAAAGTTAGAATACCCTTTTTGACCATTCTCAATGGTCGAAGGGTATAAAAGAGGTATTCATACTTTGTGAAAATCTATGTAACCGTCATAGGGAGCCAAGGCCTACTCCCGAAAACCGATAGTTTGCGTTGAATGAGAATAAGAATTATTGAAGTCATAACGTTCTGCTTCGTATACCGAGGCTGTGTTCAAAAAGTGAGGTGAATTTTCAAATTTCTCAGGCTTGTATCATCATGTACTTTCGATGACCGATTTTTGTTATGTTGGTACACTCTTTCCGAATATCTGCGAAGTGCGAAGTGTGCAAATTATATTCCACGCCCACCACCCCCGCAAATCAGTAAATTGTGATTATTAATCATAGTATTGAAGTCAAAACGTTCTTTGGTATACATAAAGCTTAATGACATATGAACATATCCTCCAAATAACAATCTGATCGGACCAAGAACACAGAAGTTATTCCACTGTTAATGAGTCACATGGAAATAAAGGCGGACTTATAACATATAGTTCGTTCTCTGATGACATGATATTAAGATATATGAAATTACTTTAAGTGGTCGCAGAAGTTTCCTGTTGCCTATTTTAAGACTTGCTATGACTTATGAAACTGTTTAATATTATAGGGTAAATATGTTCCTCATTTTTATAACAAGTAGTCCTTGCATTTCCAATTTTCAATCAATGAAAACTTGTTACTCCAGCTATCCCCAAAGTTTATTATTCTCATCTGGGCTCTCGTACGATAAACACCTTTTGGAACCAGCCGACATAATTATTATTTTCTGATACCTAGTTCCATAAACAGGCTAAGGTGATTAAATAAATTTTAATATTTGCGAAATCAAGATTGAATCTATTATTTTAGGAAAATCAAACACGATGTGTAATCCTTGCTTGCGATCAATGCCTGGTACTTGCTGTGGCCCTACTGGCGGATTAGGACCCTGCGGGTTCTGCGGCCCATACAATGGACAATGGTTTAGAGCTATCAATCATTGCGCGGGCCCTTGTGGCCCATATGGTTGTTGCTCCTGCTACGGTCCTTCTGGCGGACATGTTTAGCCTGCTTAGAAAGGACATAGGTGTCAGCAAAGAAATCATGTGATAAAGACAGGATGAAATGATCTGGTTTTTGCATCAATGCGCATAGCTCCATTTTTTACATGACTCAATTATTCTTCTAATAGCTAAAAGATCGTGCTGTTCTGCTGTGCTACGAATATAAATAAATTCTACGTGATTCTTTAACTCCCGTGTTTTAAATGGAAGAGATCCCGCTCGACTGCAGCTTTTCCTAGTTATATTGCTGCCTGTTCCGTTTTGCTGAAACGCACAGATCTAAGAAATATGTATTTGGTTTTAAAATAATGTATTCTATTTTATGCGAACCAAACAAAATTATAGTGCTATGTGTACAATACTATTTGTTTGTGTGATATGTGTTTGTCAAGCGAAAAATTTACAGTCTCTGAAATTTTTCGCGGGGAGTTGATGCAGCCGGTTGTGTTCCAAAAAATATTGGCGGAGACATGTTGAAAATTTGAACTGAAACTGATAAATAAATTGTGAAAAAACGTTACTTAGCACGCTTTGCGACGTGTGACTGACAAAGCGACGGAAAGTAATCGACATTATTGAGATCAGGGGCCTGACCCTTGGCTGTTTTGATCGCCACCGGGTGGGGCTGGTTTTTGGTACGCACTTTAACCTCGCAATGACTTTCACGTAATGCGGGCGGCACGTAAACCTGTTTTTGGGCTATTACATTTGCTTGAGACTTTTGCGCCATTAACGGTAAGACTTTTTTTTCGGCAGATTCAATCGTCTTCTGACTAAGATTTGCAGAAAGCTCTGAGGAATTTAATTTAGTCCAGGGACATGAAGATTTGCCAAAATCTTCAGTGTATTGCCCAACACCTAAACCATCGCCTCCAGTATCCTCTTGCTGTACATTTTCGATAGGAATAAAAGAATCCTCAACAGGAATAACAACCATATTGGATCGTAGAGTAAGTTTAGTGCTGCTCTTTAGATTTCGAAATGGTTGATTGTGCTCGGCTGTGAAGTCCCACCATTCATCCTCCTCATCAACGGCCTCGTCGGAAAAACGTATGCCAAACTCCAACGAGGGGCGCGGACTGTTTGTCCCTTCCAGATGCTCAAGCTTATCGGAACTCTCCACTTCCTTGGGCACTTTGGTGGTCTCTTCCAGTGTTCGATAGAGCTCTTCAGCTGCCAAGAGGTTTGTTTTTGTTGCGGACCTTTTGCGATCCTTTTTTGCAAAAAAATCATCTAAACTGGACATTTGTGTTGTTTTGTTTTATATTGGTTCTGAAAAATCACTAATTTCGTTCTGTGCTTTAAGAAACCTTAAATTTTATGACAATGGCTTACTTGATTTATTTTAAAACATCGAAGTGACAACACCTTTGAAACAAAATTTTGATGGAAATATAACATGTTTTTATACCCTTCGACCATTGAAAATTGTCAAAAAGGGTATACTAACTTTGTACAAATGTATGTAACAGGCATAAGGAGGTGTGCCACACCCCATAAAATACATATATTCTTGCTCAGGATCATTAGCCGAGTCGATTTAGCTGTCTGTCCGTCTGTTTGTTTGAGACAACAGATCTCAGCTATTAAAAGAGGTAGAGACACCAAATTTGGCATGGAGGTTCCTATGTTTCCCAAGCAGATGAAGTTTATTTCAAATGTTTGATGCCACGCCCACCGCCCTCGCAAATCGGTAATTTACGATTTTTTAGCAAAGTGTTAAACTTATTAAGTTGTGCTTTGGTATGTATAATGCTTAATGCCATAAAAACGTATTCTCCAAATTATAATCCGATTGGACTAATAACACAGGAGTTATTCAAGTCAACGTTTTCAATACAAATGTACGAGCAGCAGCCTGAGCGCTGCTACTAGCGGTTGACGTCGACGTCGACGTTGCGTCTCGCCGCTTTACGCTTTACGCGCGTCGCTGTGTGAGTACGAGCGAGTAAGCTATATGTAGAAAAGTATTTGTGCAGAATTTCTGTTTGAAATTATGAGTGTAGTTAGACGTTTTTAACAGATTTAGAAAATTGGGAGAAGGGTATCCTACTGTCGGGCGTTCGACTGTAGCCATATCCACTTGTTTTGACATAAATTGAATAACTAATATTAATTTTCAATGACAGCATTGTATGAAATAAATTCATAACATTTTTTTTTAACCACGTTTAAGCAAGTTTAAAACTATCGAGCGTGCTCGACTGTAGCCTTACCGACTTGTTATGCCCGCTACTCATAGAGTAGAAGGGTATTATAACTTTGTTCCTACCGAAAATGTATGTGGGGTGTCCTTGGCTTTATTAAGAGATGGTCTAAGGAATTTGACGATCCTTATCTTACAAAGACCCTCTACATCTCACTTGTTCGTCCTATTCTTGAATACGGTTCATGCGTATGGTGTCCCCAGTACACCATTCATAAAGAACGCATCGAGTCCGTACAAAAGAACTTTTTATACCCTTCGACCATTGAAAATGGTCAAAAAAGGGTATACTAACTTTGTGCAATGTATGTAACAGGCATAAGGAGGCGTGGCAGACCCCATAAAGTATATATATTCTTGCTCAGGATCACTAGCCGAGTCGATTGAGCCATGTCCGTCTGTCTGTCCGTCTGTCCGTCTGTCCGTCTGTCCGTCTGTCCTGCTGTCCGTCTGTCTGTTTGAGACAACGGATCTTAGCTATTAAAAGAGCTAGAGACACCAAATTTGGCATGGAGGTTCCCATATTTCCCAAGCAGATGAAGTTTATTTCAAATGTTTGATGCCACGCCCACCGCCCCCGCAAATCGGTAATTTGTGATTATTAAGCAAAGTATTCAACTTATAAAGTTCTGCTTTGGTATGTATAATGGTAAATGTCATATGAACATATTCTCCAAATTACAATCCGATCGGACCAATAACACAGGAGTTATTCTAGTCAACGTTTTCAATACAAATGTACGAGCAGCAGCCTGCGCGCTGCTTTGAGCAATTGACGTCGACGTCGACATTGCGTCGTGTCGCTTTACTCTTTACGCGCGTCGCTGTATGTGTGCGAGCGAGTAAGCTATATGTAGTGTAGTTACACATTTATAACAGATTTAGAAAATTGGGAGAAGGGTATCTTACTGTCGAGCGCTCGACTGTAGCCATATCCACTTGTTTTCTTTTCTTTTTCTTCTGCTTCTTCTTCTTGTTACTTTTTGCCTTACGTGGCCTTAACTGGGATGAAAATTTAAGACTGCCTTCCTATAACAATAGACTCTTATTATTAAATTTGCCTTCCCTAACTAATCGCAGAACCATGCTAGGGGTATTATTTATTAACAACCTTCTGCAAGGTGACATTGACAGTGAAGCCCTTGTAAGACAGCTTCACTTCTCTGTCCCATGCAGAAGTACTCGTAATTATCTTCCACTAATTCTTCCTTATTGTAGATCGAACTATGCACTGCACGATCCGTTCAGGGTATTATGTTCGGACTACAATAAACTTCAACACGTCATAGCTAGCACTAACTCTATTGCTGCTATGAAGTCTTTAATTCTTCTCTATCTAGTACGTAATTAGTAATATTATTTCCTCGATATTCTTTTTACTGCATGCATATTCTATCTTCTATCCGCGTTTTCTATGTTTATCGCGTTATTTCCTTACGCGTGTCTATTCGCATTTTTTACCGCGTTTCCGTGTCGTCCGTTATGTTACGGTGCCTCTCGGTCGGTTAGGCGGGAGGTGGACTTCGTCTGGGTTCCGCGCGCAACAAGCATCGGCTTGGTGTCGTTGGACCACTTGTTAATACATTCATTGTATGCAACGTCCAAAAAAAAAAAAACAAGAAAGCAAGGCTACCTTCGGCTTGCCGAAGGTTTTATACCCTTGCAGTTGTACACAGCTATATGTAATAGTATTCAGATTTTCATAAAATTGCAACAGGTACCTTCATTCGGCCGATCGTTGATCGTTATAAGTTATAAAACTTCGATTTTTATGAAACTTTATTATTAAGGACATACTTAGATTTGGATGTGGTAAGCCTGATAGCTATATCTTGAAATATAACGAAAATCGACCGATAGGCTCCATGACAGCTGTACGATATATCAGTCCGATCTGGCCCGTTCCGACTTATTTAATGAAGGCAGAAATAAGAAGCTTGTGAGCCAACTTTTATGAAGATAGCTCAATAACTGGGGGACTAATTTGCGTTGCAAGAGACAGACGGACTGACTGATTGTTCCTATAACAGCTATAGAATATAAACGTCTGAGATATTTAAATGGAAAAAATAAGGGCGGGTTACTGTATAACATTAAAAAGTATTGATAATGTGCTGTATTTCCAAGAACAAAACAGGTTTGCATACAAAAACCCTAATTTCAGCCGATTGTTCCTATGGCAGCTATATGTTATAGTGGTCCGATTTTGATACAATTTTGACAGGACATTAGGAACGTAATAAGAATAAGATTTGCCAAATCTTGTTGCAATATCTTGAAAAACAACAAAAATCGGCCGATAGTTTCTATGACAGCTATACGATATATCGGTCCGATCTGGCTCGTTCCGACTTATTTACAGCTCGCAGCAATAAGAAGCTTATATGCCAAGTTTCATGAAGATAGCTCAAAAACTGAGAGACTAGTTTGCGTTGCAACAGACGGACGGACGGACGGACGGACGGACGGACGGACGGACGGACGGACGGACGGACAGACGGACATCCATTTTTGGACTTCTCTGTTTATGCTGATTCAGAATATATATACTTTATAGGGTCGGAGATGTCTCCTAAGGTGCGTTGCAAACTTCTGGCTAAAATTAATATACCCTCTGCAAGGGTATAAAAAAAAAAAGGCAGGAGGAGACAACTCCGACCCCATAAAGTATATATATTCTTGATCAGTATCAACAAAGCCATGTCTGTCCGTGTGAACACCTGGATCTCAGCTATTATAAGAGCTAGTACTTTCAAATTTGGTGACAAAATGTGTTTTTACTGCAGGTTGTTCAAGTTTATTTTGAATTTTAAATTTTTAACTTGTATCAATCCGCCCCCATAAATTGAAAAAAATTGATTACTACCGCAATATTAGCTTTACAACAACAGTTTTATATATACATACGTTATAAATACCATCAAGCGAACGTTTCGTGATTGGACGATTGATATGGAAGATATTAAAGAAATAGTAGTGCCATGTGACCACGTGTTTTGTCTGTTTTATTATGTTAGATATGCAAGATCCAGGTTCAACTCCGGCGGCAAGCACTTTTTTTTGTCAATTATGTGTGTGAAGGGTTACTTTTGTAGGCTTTATTGATATTAAGGTTTAATTTTAAATAATACAGAGAGACTTTATATTCACACACGCTGCTTCTTGCGCGTCGTTCAACTATCGAATAAGAAGAAGAAAACATAAACATAAAAACTTAACAATCGACATATCGTATACATTCATCGATTAGTCCATGAATACTAGTGTTTTCTAACACTGCTAAATTAACATTTGTTTACAGGCGGCCTCTCCTGACAAATCTAAGCGTCCTCACGAGAGTCCGGATTAAACTCATCCTCCTGATCGTCATCTTCATCGGGGTCATCTGGCGGTAGCTCACACCAACGCTTCATTTTGTCGGACGAGTACACCGACGTATAGTGTCGTTGTTTCCGTTGAGAATGAGGCAAATCTTCTACTAGATATCTGTCATTTGGCAACACCTTCTTGACTATAAAAGGTCCTTTGTAGCGAGGCTCCAATTTTCGCGAAGTTCCAGTGCTTGACGGCTCATTCTCTACCAAAACGAGATCGTCAAGGCTGTAGATGGAGGGCTTAGAATGTCTGGCATCATAGCGTTTCTTAGCGATAGCTCTATGGTCGTTGATCTTTGCCGCTGCATCAACTCTAAGCTCTTCCAATTCTGTACTAGTTAGCATCTTTTGATCGTGACCCTGTATCACATTTGTCAAGGTATTTTTAAGGATATCTCGGGGCTCGTAACCATATAAAAGCTGAAAAGGTGAACATTTAGTGGTACTGTTTATCATGGTATTGATGCTCCACTGGATTGAGCACATATTTTCATCCCAACGCTTTTCATTCTCGTTTGTATGCAATAACATCGACAAAATGATTCGATTGGTTCGCTCTGCATGACCATTTGCTCTTGGTGTTCTTACTGCATTGAGTACGTGCTTCACGTTGTTCGTCTTACAGTACTTTTCAAAATCCTTCGAAGTAAAGGCTGTACCACGATCAGTAATAATTCGATCTGGCATGCCCAAGTAACTGGTCACATCTTGTAGGATATCCAGGACATGTTTGGTTGCTGTACTTTTTACTGCTCGTACTATGGTAAATTTCGTGAATGCATCGACAATCACAAGAATGTGTTCGTTTCGTTTGATACTTTTCGGAAAAGGTCCAAGATGGTCCATGTGTATGGTGGAGAAAGGGACCGGATTGATGTCGTCATAATGGTACTGACCTTCCTGTCGTCCACCTGGTGTTTTATAAAGTGCACAGCCAACGCAGGATTTTATGTAGCTTTTAACGAAGTTGCGCATTCGAGGAAACCAGAAACAATTTAAAATTCGTGAAATTGTTTTATCGACGCTCATATGCCCAGCCTTATCGTGACATTCATAAAGGATATGGAATCGCAACTGCTTTGGTACAATCCACAGCAACTTGCTGTCATATTTGCGGAACAAGCGATCGTGCTCGATCACATAATCCTGGTTCTGTGTCTTCTTTTCCAATTTCAGATCGGTGACAATTTTCTGAATTTTCTTATCTTGCAGTTGAATAGAAAATAACCAATCCGCTTCGTCTATTATAGCCTTAGACACCTTAAGGCTTGCGGTCTCCACTTCCTGTGCATCTTCGGATGGAGCTCGGCTTAGGGCGTCAACATGGTTCATCTGTGTTCCAGGACGATGAACAATCTCTATGTCAAACTCTTGAATTCGCAACCACCATTGTGCGATTCGTGGAATGAGCTCTCGTTTCTCCATCGATGTTTTCAATGCGTTACAATCGGTGATGACCTTTATCTTTTTGCCATAGACATAATATTTAAGCCGCTCCAGCGATTCAACGCCAGCTAGAGCCTCCAGCTCATAGCTGTGATAGTTCTTTTCAGGCTTAGAAGTTGCTCGACTATAATAAGCAATCGGTTTTAGCTGATCCTCCTCGCGTTGTAGCAAGACTCCGGCTAAACCAACAGCACTGGCATCCGTATGTAGTTCGTGTTCGGCATCTAAGCGGTAACTGGTGATGACTGGATTGGATGTCAGGTATCTTTTCAAGTCCTCAAATGCCTTCTGCTGTGGCGTTTCCCACTGTAATTTCCTATCTTTACGCAGTAGAATTCGCAATGGCTCTGATATGATGGCGTATCTGGCAACGAATTTACGGAAATAGCCGCTTAGACCCAAAAACTGTCTCACTTCGGTGGCATTGGTCGGCTTTGGGAACATTCGTATGGCGGTTGTTTTTATTTCTCCCGGACTAATGCCCTCCGGATGTATCTGGTGACCTAGGAATGTAATTGACTGTTTGAACAATTCGCATTTGTCCAGGTTCAAAGTTAATCCGCATTCATATAATACTTCAAGGATTCGCTCTATCTTCTCATACATCTCTTCGAACGTTTGGCTACCGATAAGAATATCGTCCATATAATGTATCATATCACCCTTGTGCACTCGTTTTTGTAATTCTGCCATGAGGCGATTGAAAACGGCAGGAGCGTTCTTTAATCCAAAGGGGAGTCGCTTAAATTCATACAATCCATCGGTGGTGATAAATGCTGTAAACTTTCTGCTTTCAGGTGCTATCTCAATCTGATAGTACCCACTGTTGAGATCCAGGGATGAAAAGAATCTAAAATGTTTCGCCTCCTGCAGACGCTCCTCAATATTTGGCACTGGAAAATTTTCTTTCCTGATCAGCTTATTAAGGCGGCGGTAATCGACACACATTCGATCGCTACCATTTGGCTTCTTGATGAGTACCACTGGGCTGGCATACTCTGATGTGGATGTAGTTATGATATCCTGCTCCAACAGCTCGTTAACCATTTGGCATATTATTTCCTTTTTTGGTTCCGGCACTCGGTACGGTGCTTGATATACAGCTTGATCGCTTTCGACGATGATATTCGCTTGAACAATACTCGTTTTTCCTATGCCTTGCAATCCAGTAGAGAAAACATCGGAGAATCTCTCTAACAAGTTGCCCATTTTATGTCGTTGCTTCTCATTTTTTAGATTCACAAGAAGTTTTTCGATTTTACTGTTGCTTACCGGATCTATCGGCTGATGAATTGTCCGTTTAACTTCGGTTTCTTCTGGGTCGTAGTTGAGCACAAGTTGAGCGCTAATAATGGCATCCTGTCCCAACAGAAAGTCCTCTTGTAAAAGATGGTCGCCTGCAATGTATACTTCAGCTGTAATGCTTTTCCCGTCGATGTCCAAGTCCACAATTGTAGCACTTCAATGCGTCCTTTGATTTTTCTGGCTTGATATTTTTGTCCTGCGTTTGCTCGAAGTTGGCGCCTTTCGTTAGAACCTCCTTCTTAAGTGCATTCGATCGACCTCTGTTTATAAAATAAGATTCGGCTGCATCCCGAAGTTGCTTCATTGTAGCGAAGTGAATAGCCGCAATGCTGTTTTGCAGCTCACGATGCTGAAGACCTGCTCGTACGTATCGGATAACTGCTGCTTCGCTGAGCCTATATCGCACGCCAAGGGCAGACATTCGGAAACAGTATTCCTTTACTGTCTCTTTCGGTCTTCTTGTTGCACTTGCCATACTGAAGTGTACCTCAGCTTCATCAGGGTTTGCTCCAAATTCGTTTCGAAGAGCATTTGCAAAGTTGTTCCACGTGGTGTGAAGAATAGGCGAGGAATCTAACCACATCTTGGCTGGACCCTTAAGCCGTGAGTAGATAGCGAGCATTAAAAACTTTTCATCCCACAGGTAAGCATCAACCACCTTGTTGACGCGATCGACGAACTGATCTACTGAGATAGCGTTATCATCGCTGGGATCGAACTCTGGCAAAGTGTTTGCAATTTCCTTGACTGACGCTTGCCTCATGTTGTTGTTGGTAGCCAATCCAACGCAGCCTCGCTCGTTGCTTGTGACTTCCGTGTCCACCACCGTGTTATTTTGCTGATTTATTGGTTGATTAGCTTGACCCGTAACGGCTGTGTTCTGCGTCTGCATGCTCACCAACTGCGCCATCATGTTTTTCAATTCTCTCATTTCACCCTGCAATTGTGAAATTGCCGCTGCCTGTGACGTCATCGCTTCTTCTTGTTGACTGGAGAGCCCAACCGTTGGCATCTCTATCTCTTCCGATTGTTCATGCTCCATGAGCCGCTGCACTAGCTCAGCTCGAGAACCTGAGCTTGCCAAATTTCTTGCTCATAGAAAGACTCTTAACTCGTCCACCTTGAGCTCCACGATCATCGGCATTTTTTTGTTTTAGCTTAAATTTCCTTCGCTGATTTCTGAACGTTCGCACGTGCAACTCCTATTCAATGAGTGCGAGCGAGACAACTCTATGTACTGTAGGTATTTCACAATGTGTGCTTCTGCTAGCGAATTTCATCACAACTTGAAAACAAATACTCCAGTTTGAGACTGCGCTCAACCAAAATCCCTTAGATTTCAGATCTGGCTACTGAGAATCCGTCCGCCACGTAGAAAAGGAACAATTCTGCTATTTGCAATTTGTTGTCACCTAGACCGTTTTGAGAAACTATCTCATTGCAAATTCCCCACGTCGACGATTCTTGCTGCTACCCGAACACTTTTTTATTCTCTCTTAATATTCAAAACCTCACGTGATCCCACTTCTGAACTGTGAAGGGTTACTTTTGTAGGCTTTATTGATATTAAGGTTTAATTTTAAGTAATACAGAGAGACTTTATATTCACACACGCTGCTTCTTGCGCGTCGTTCAACTATCGAATAAGAAGAAGAAAACATAAACATAAAAACTTAACAATCAACATATCGTATACATTCATCGATTAGTCCATGAATACTAGTGTTTTCTAACACTGCTAAATTAACATTTGTTTACACTTGATACTAACTAATCGGGCCAATTTCCAAAATCCGTTACAAACGTGTAACCAAAAAGACACGTTCGTGATATATTCACAAAGCATTCAGCTTTGTTTATACCGAAGAAGAATCGCACATTAGGTTATGGGTTTGAGCTCCCGGTACATATTATTTTAATTTTACGGCTAACACAAGACAAAACCAACGCCAACATTTGAATGCAAAACTGAAAAAGTCTGTAAACTTTTTGTACCGTCAATGCCTCAGCCGGAAAGTATAAGTAAGCCGTAAAAGCACAGAGGGATAGCTAATGCCGTTCTGTCTAACTCCCACTCTACTGTCTGTGTGGCTGAACCACTCTGCTTTGTCAATCCCAAATGTTGAACCACAGATAAAAACAGAAAATGCAGCATCGACAATTTGCGCAAACAGTAAGTTGAGCGAAAACTATGAAAATACCATAAATTTTGCACAGCCACAGACAAAAAGTTTAGCACTGACTCACCCACACATACACACACACATATATTTACAGTATAAGAGTGATAGCAGAAAGGGAGTGAAGTGAAAATTATCCAAATGATGCATGCGCCAGTCAAAGCTGAAAATTTAAAGCTTCACACGCTGCCGAGTATCGGCTTCAATTATAGCCATATAGCAACATATAGCAAAAAGTCTGCAAGAAAAGAATATCGATATCTTCATTTCGATTCATCTTCAAAGGTTAAAACAAGTGGGTAAGGCTACAGTCGAGCGCACGACAGTAAGATACCCTTCTCCCAATTTTATAAATCTGTTACAAACATGTAACCACACTACATATAGCTTACGCGCTCGCACTCACACAGCAACGCGCGTAAATAGTAAAGCGACACGACACAACGTCGACGTCGACGTCAACTGCTCAAAGCAGCGCGCCGGCTGCTGCTCGAACATTTGTACTGAAAACGTTGACTTCAATAACTTGTATGTTATTGGTCCGATCGGATTGTAATTGGGGAATATATTAATATGGCATTTTACATACCAAAGCACAACTTTATAAGTTAATAATCGTAAATTACCGATTTGCGGGCCGGTGGGCGTGGCATCAAACATTTGAAATAAACTTCATCTGCTTGGGAAATATGGGAACCTCCATGCCAAATTTGGTGTCTCTAGCTCTTTTAATAGCTAAGATCCGTTGTCTCAAACAGACAGACGGACATGGCTCAATCGACTCGGCTAGTGATCCTGAGTAAGAGTATATATACTTTATGGGGTCTGCCACGCCTCCTTTTGCCTGTTACATACATTGCACAGAGTTAGTAGACCCTTTTTTGACCATTTTCAATGGTCGAAGGGTATTAAAAGTGCTTGCGCCGGAGTTGAACCTGGATCATGCATATCTGACACAATAAAACAGACAAAACACGTGGTCACATGGCACTACTATTTCGTTAAAATCTTCCATATGAATTATCCAATCTGAAATTTTTACGAAAAGTCCGCAATATGGTATTTATAACGTATATATACAACTGTTTATGTAAAGCTAATATTGCGGCTGTAATCAATTTTTTTCAATTTATGTGGGCGGATGGAGGCGTGGCAAAAATCCAAATAAACTTAATCAGCGTGCAGTAATAACACATATTCTCACAAAATTTGGTAGCTCTAGCTCTTATAGTAGCTGAGATCCAGGCGTTCACACGGACGGACGGACAGACAGACAGACGGACTTGGCTATATCGACTCGTCTGTTGATACTGATCAAGAATATATATACTCTATGGGGTCGGAGATGTCTCCTTCTGCCTGTTACATACATTTTCGGTTGGAACAAAGTTATCATACCCTTCTACTCTATGAGTAGCAGGTATAAATACCCAAATTTTTAGTATCTGTTACAAACGGATTACCACCATCATAATTTCAAACAGAAAATTTTGTACAAACAATTCTACTACATATGGCTTACTCGCTCGCACTTACACACTGACACGCGCGCAAAGAGTAAAGCGACACGACACGACGTCGGCGTCGACGTCAACTGCTCATAGCAGCGCGCTCGTACCGAACATTTGTATTGAAAACGTTGACTTGAGTAACTCCTGTGTTAATAGTCCGATCAGATTGATTGGAGGATATGATTATATTCAATTTAACTTTATACATAGCGAAACACAACTTTATAAGTTCAATATTTTGCTTAATAACGGTGCGCGTGGCATCAAACATTTGAAATAAACTTGATATGTCTATAATATATAGAAACCTCCATATCAAATTTGGTGTCTCTAGCTCTTTAAAAGCTGAGATCTGTTGTCTCAAACAAACAGACGGACAGACAGACGGACATGGCTCAATCGACTCGGCTAGTGATCCTTATATATATAGTTAATGGGGTCTGCCACGCCTCCTTATGCCTGTTACATAAATTTGCACAAAGTTAGTATACCTTTTTTTGACCATTTTCAATTGTCGAAGGGTATAAAAATATATGAAATCTGCCCAACCTGGGTATTGTTGGAATCTATTGCTTATCGCTCAGCAGCTGTCCTATGCACTGGCTACCCTACAAGCTGTAAGCCGATTGGCCATTTTGCTATATTAATCAAATATACACAAATAACAACTTGAGAATTTTGCGTACATCTGTTTTTATACCCTTTAACAAGAAAGCAAGGCAGTTATACTAAATATAAAATAAATTTAGATTGCGGCCGGTTTCCCTGGTTAAACAATTATAACAGTACATCGAATGACCAAACTTTGATTTGGATATGGTTAGCCGGATAGCTATATCTTGAAATATAACCAAAATTGGCTGATAGGTTCCAGCTTTACGATATATCGGTCCGATCTTGTCCGTTCCGACTTATGTAAAGAGGGCAGAAATAAGAATCTTGTGAGCCAAGTTTCACGAAGATAGCTCAATAACTAATTTTCGTTGCAACAGACAGACAGACTGACTGATTGTTCCTATAACAGGTATAGAAAGAAACGTCTGAGATATTTAAATGGAAAAACTAAGGGCGAATTACTGTATAACATTAAAAAGTATTGATAATGTGCGGTATATCCAAGAACAAAACAGGTTTGCATACAAAAACCCTAATTTCAGCCGATTGTTCCTATGGCAGCTATATGTTATAGTGGTCCGATTTTGATACAATTTTGACAGCACGTAATAAGAATAAGATTTGCCAAATCTTGTTGCAATATCTTGAAAAAAAAAAAACAAAAATCGGCCGATAGTTTCTATGACAGCTATACGATATATCGGTCCGATCTGGCTTGTTCCGACTTATTTACAGCGTACAGCAATAAGAAGCTTGTATGCCAAGTTTCATGAAGATAGCTCAAAAACTGAGAGACTAGTTTGCGTTGCAACAGACAGACGGACGGACGGACGGACAGACGGACATCCATTTTTGGACTCATCTGTTTATGCTGATTCACAATATATATACTTTATAGGGTCGGAGATGTCTCCTAAGGTGCGTTGCAAACTTCTGGCTAAAATTAATATACCCTCTGCAAGGGTATAATAATTATTACCGTAGAGTTAACACATAAGTGCAAGTCACTTATTTCGCCACATCAACATGGCTTTGTAAAATCTAGATCGACTTCCACGAATCTTCTGGAATTCACCTCACTAATTAATAAAGGTTTTCAGAAAAAAATGCAAACTGATGTGGTCTACACAGATTTCAGCAAAGCATTTGATTCAGTAAATCACCTACTTCTTCTTCATAATCTTAATCTTATTGGTTTTTCCTACCCATTGCTCCTTTGGATCTCCAATTACTTAACTTGTAGGTCCCAAAGGGTGTTATTCAAATGTTTGCTATCTAAGCCAATCTCTGTATCCTCTGGTGTTCCTCAGGGCAGTCATCTTGGCCCTTTACTCTTTAACCTATTTATAAACGATCTTCCCTCTGTTCTTCACTATTCTAATATTCTAATGTATGCTGATGATCTGAAAACTTTGCTTAATATACAATCAATCAATGATTTTGGAATATGGATCCTGCGTATGGCAGAACTTTATAAATTAAATACTTTGCTTAATAATCGTAAATTATCGATTTGCGGGGGCGGTGGGCGTGGTATCAAACCATTTTCATGGTCGAAGGGTATAAAAACAGATGTACGCAAAATTCTCAAGTTGTTATTTGTGTATATTTGATTAATATAGCAAAATGGCCAATCGGCTTACAGCTTGTAGGGTAGCCAGTGCATAGGACAGCTGCTGAGCGATAAGCAATAGATTCCAACAATACCCAGGTTGGGCAGATTTCATATATTTTTATACCCTTCGACAATTGAAAATGGTCAAAAAAAGGTATACTAACTTTGTGCAAATTTATGTAACAGGCATAAGGAGGCGTGGCAGACCCCATTAAGTATATATATAAGGATCACTAGCCGAGTCGATTGAGCCATGTCCGTCTGTCTGTCCGTCTGTTTGTTTGAGACAACAGATCTCAGCTTTTAAAGAGCTAGAGACACCAAATTTGATATGGAGGTTTCTATATATTATAGACATATCAAGTTTATTTCAAATGTTTGATGCCACGCGCCGTTATTAAGCAAAATATTGAACTTATAAAGTTGTGTTTCGCTATGTATAAAGTTAAATTGAATATAAACATATCCTCCAATCAATCTGATCGGACTATTAACACAGGAGTTACTCAAGTCAACGTTTTCAATACAAATGTTCGGTACGAGCGCGCTGCTATGAGCAGTTGACGTCGACGCCGACGTCGTGTCGTGTCGCTTTACTCTTTGCGCGCGTGTCAGTGTGTAAGTGCGAGCGAGTAAGCCATATGTAGTAGAATTGTTTGTACAAAATTTTCTGTTTGAAATTATGATGGTGGTAATCCGTTTGTAACAGATACTAAAAATTTGGGTATTTATACCTGCTACTCATAGAGTAGAAGGGTATGATAACTTTGTTCCAACCGAAAATGTATGTAACAGGCAGAAGGAGACATCTCCGACCCCATAGAGTATATATATTCTTGATCAGTATCAACAGACGAGTCGATATAGCCAAGTCCGTCTGTCTGTCTGTCCGTCCGTCCGTGTGAACGCCTGGATCTCAGCTACTATAAGAGCTAGAGCTACCAAATTTTGTGAGAATATGTGTTATTACTGCACGCTGATTAAGTTTATTTGGATTTTTGCCACGCCTCCATCCGCCCACATAAATTGAAAAAAATTGATTACAGCCGCAATATTAGCTTTACATAAACAGTTGTATATATACGTTATAAATACCATATTGCGGACTTTTCGTAAAAATTTCAGATTGGATAATTCATATGGAAGATTTTAACGAAATAGTAGTGCCATGTGACCACGTGTTTTGTCTGTTTTATTGTGTCAGATATGCATGATCCAGGTTCAACTCCGGCGCAAGCACTTTTAATACCCTTCGACCATTGAAAATGGTCAAAAAAGGGTCTACTAACTCTGTGCAATGTATGTAACAGGCAAAAGGAGGCGTGGCAGACCCCATAAAGTATATATACTCTTACTCAGGATCACTAGCCGAGTCGATTGAGCCATGTCCGTCTGTCTGTTTGAGACAACGGATCTTAGCTATTAAAAGAGCTAGAGACACCAAATTTGGCATGGAGGTTCCCATATTTCCCAAGCAGATGAAGTTTATTTCAAATGTTTGATGCCACGCCCACCGCCACCGCAAATCGGTAATTTGTGATTATTAAGCAAAGTGTTAAACTTATAAAGTTCTGCTTTGGTATGTATAAAGCTGAATGCAATATGAACATATTCTCCAAATTGCAATCTGATCGGATCAATAAGACAGGAGTTATTCAAGTCAACGTTTTCAATGCAAATGTACGAGCCGCAGCATGCGCTCTGCTACGAGTAGCTGACGTCGACGTTGCGTCTTGTCGCTTTAGTCTTTACGCGCGTCGCTGTGTGAGTGCTAGCGAGCTATATGTAGTTTTTTTTTTTTTATATATTAGAGCGTTCACGGGAAAAATCATAAAAAGACACCGTCCTAGTGACGGTAGTGTGGGACATGCACCCACTAAAAAACCCGCTCACGAAACGCTCTTCCTACGGCTCGTTTTGTGTTACCCCTTGCGGCACCACTCCTAAAGTATAAATCTTCGCAAGGGAGCTATATGTAGTGTGGTTACACGTTTGTAACAGATTTAGAAAATTGGGAGAAGGGTATCTTACTGTCGAGCGTTCGACTTTAGCCATACCCACTTGTTTTGAACTGCACCAATTAAAGTTTATGGTTCAAAGAAGTTCACTCCACGCATTCTTTCCGTGCGTCGTTTTCCATTTGGGGTGCAGTTGTGAAGTAATCAACTTAGCTGCTCATTCAAAGAACAATTTGCTTACTTTATGCAATTTTCGTATTTGCATTCGTTTTATTTGATTTAATCAAAGCGCGAACGTCTCTTGCTCGCCCAGTCGCTCTGTCTCTGTCCTTCTCTTACTCTCTGTCTTTCTCTCGTCCCAATATTATTTGCTTGTTGCGTCTCTTTCATTTTTGCTTCACGCTTTATTTATTTGTATTGACATTTGCCCTGTGTGGATGTGTTTGTGTGTGTGTGTGTATGTGTGTGTAGACTGTGTGCAGAACGCGAAGTAAGCAACAAAAGCAAATACAATTACAGTGAGTGCTTCAGTTGCAGGTGAATGGGACAATTTCTCCGCCCACCACCCAATTTTGGCCAGCAAATTGGCTGGCGTAACAGAAATATTCCGCACAGATAAATGTAAATACATAAGCAAACAAATCATTTGGAAAATATTTCTCACAATATCACATCAAGGAGTAAAATATTTACAAATATTATTTTTGGCAAGGCAGCAAGGCAGTAATGGCAATGCGAGCTCATGGCGAAGTCAATGCAAGTGCCAAAAGGCAGAATTGAAAGTCAGAGCCAAAGTGCGGAGGGAAGCCGAAAAGCGTGAAAAGTGTAAATATTGTCGCAGACACAATATTGGTAAAGCAATTTTTACATTCATTCGGTTGATGAAAATGTAAGATTAAATGAATTTTCCATACTTTTCCCACAAACAGTCTCCGAATGTCGATGCCA
Organism: Zaprionus tsacasi; assembly: GCA_018904105.1. Lineage (NCBI taxonomy): Eukaryota > Metazoa > Arthropoda > Insecta > Diptera > Drosophilidae > Zaprionus > Zaprionus tsacasi. The sequence goes on along the minus strand of JAEIFR010000620.1, from coordinate 59,486 downwards.
AACTGATTGACTGATTTAATCACTAACTGCAAGTGAGTAAAACGCTGCATGGCGTAGCGGAAAGATTTTCAGATTTATTCTATTCTATTTTTAGAGCAAGGCTTACCTGACTTCCATTTCACTTGCTCTTCTTTTCCCGCTCCCCTCAGCACACTTGGGGCATAATTATCAAAGCCAATTAGAGAGTGTTTGCTTATAAGACCACACCAAGGTCTATGCCCAACACACACACACAGCTAGAACGAATGTTGTTGCAAATAATAAACAACAGCAAGAAAGAGCAAGGAAATAATGCAAATATTTATGCGCCCTGCAGTGAATATTGGGTTTGGGTGCTTTTTAATGCGAACACAGATTATTATAATAAAACAAATACATATATACACACATGCATATAACATACGTGGCCAAAAGGGGCACTTGCTACTGCAGCCTGCACAACGGGCTCATATGATTATTTGTATTTATGGGAAAAATTTGCTAAGGGCAGCCAAAAAACGCGCACTACGAGACTAACAAGTATAATTTTGCAAGTCTGCTTGAAAATGGCAGCAAAACAGCCAAAGCTTTTTGCATGTGTATAAGTCATGCACGTGCGGAGTTTGGCGTAGATGTGTGCTGTGCGGCTTCCTATTCGACTGTTAGTTCCATTGTGGCGCACTATGCTATGCTACTAATAATGTTTATGTAAGAACTCTTGGTGTACGAGGGTACATAATAATATCTTTGTTCCCTTTCTCTTTGTTCGACTCTTGCGCCCCTGTGTGTGTGTTTCTTTCCTCCCCCTCTCAGACTCCACTTCCCCATTCGATGATAATTAAGTGTATATTACACGTATCCTAACAAAAAGCAGCAGCGGCAGCTGCTAAGCGCAAACTAGAAGTTACCTAAGCTGCGTTGTTACTTTGGTTTTGCATGTGTAATTTCTGAACTGGCGAACAGGCCAAAAACCAAAGGTTATACAGAACAAATAATGAATGCTACAGCCAAACTTATTATTCTTATTCTCCCACATTAATGTTCTTGTCCGATACATCCGCTGTGATGTGAATGTATATGGTTTCTCAAGAAAGTTCATCTTCTGGAATATCGGGACCCACAGATCTTGTATATGTGTAACACAACCCTTAATTCTTAAGAACACGATTTGAAGGTGAAACATCCTTCCATCATTTAATATGGTGGCACAAATAAGTCTCTAACGTCATATGCTCGTCTGACCTCTAGCCTAATTATACTATGGTTAAATAGTTTCCGTACCACACTAACTTAGCAGAATGTAAGGGGCTTATGTAGCATACTGTTCACTTTATTCTTATCTATCTCAGTTTATATTTCCTTACTTTCGCATATGCATATGTCTACTGAGACTTAGTTAATATATGTACGTCGTATAGACAAGAGGGCAATTCTGCATGCAATAATATATTATTGAATTCATTTGTGTCTGAAGATAAGTCTGTCTCTTACCTATTTTCTAACAGGGATCAAGTAATTGTCCATAATATTTTTAACATACCTAAATGTGGCTGGACACATAGTGATAAGGAAAATTTCTTAATGCATTCACAAGGACAATTTTGAGGAAAATTTCTTTCTGCTCTCACAAGAACAATTTCATTATGCATGACATTCAAATGTTGCAGGCGAACCATGATCGAAATAAACTAGATCGGAATCAGGATATGTGTTTTGTTTCGAATCACAGGTAAAGTAACTCTGACTAGAGTGGCTTTGGATAAAACTAGTCGGAAAGGCTACTGTCATGCGGTGACTGTAAGAGGCCATGGACTTTCAGTTTATTCAGTTTTCAAGTAGGTAAGGCTACTGTCGAGCGCCCTACAGTAAGATACCCTACACCCAATTTTCTAAATCTGTTACAAACGCGTACCACACTCATAATTTCAAACAGAGAATTCTGCACAAATTATTTTACTACATATGGCTTATTTGCTCGCACTCACACTCACAAGGAAGTATTAAGTAAAGCGACGCGTTACGACTTCGACGTCGACGTCAGCTGCTCAAAGCAGCGCACAGGCTGCTGCTCGTACCGAACATTTGTACTAAAAATGTTGACTTGAATAACTTCTGTGTTATTGGTCCGATCGAATTGTTATTTGGAGGATATACATATGTATACATGTATATTCATATTGTAATCAGCTTTATGCAGAACGTTATGAACGTTATGTTTGGCGCGTGCTAAAATTCGTTACATATGTATGTATATTTATGTGTCTATATGTATGTACGTACGTATGTATACACACACCAGCGTCAACTGCTTCTTCTTTAATCTACGCGTCCGTTTAAAATGCACTGCCCTACCTCACGTTTTGTGTATTGCCTCACACGCATGCATGTATATAAGCGCGTGTGAGCTTCGTGTGCCTGTATTGTATACATGCACGCATAAGTACGGCATGCAAAACATCTTAAAAGGCAAAATGTAACACTTAATATACAATTTATTAGATAATTATAAATATGTAAATGGGAAATAAATGTAAACAAATATAAAATACTACAAAACATAACAAAATTAAAATAGGTAATTTTTTTCGTCGAGTGGAATCGAACCCTCACCGTTTGCATAGGAGACCGTCATCCGAACAACAAGACCAACGTCGCTGCGCCCCGCGCACGTTAAAATTGCATATTTAGACTATTCGCTCAGAAATGTCATATGTTTTCTTGTACAACAATAACACTTCTACTGTATTGAATGAGCACAAGAAAGACGAGTGTTATTCATTTATATCTAATAAGAATTTGTTGCTGAAATTTTATAAATAAAACTTAATTTTATGATGAATGAAAAAACTTCTAAATAGTGAAAAAAAAGCAAATAAACTTAAACAAGTCGGAAAGGCTACAGTCGAGCGCGCCCGACTGTGGTATACCCGCTACAACTTTGCGAAAAAACACATCTCGCAGTCTCAAATTTGTTTTTATACCCTTCGACCATTGAAAATGGTCAAAAAAGGGTATACTAACTTTGTGAACTTTATTAGTTTAATACTTTGCTTAATAATCGAATATTACCGATTTGCGGGGGCGGTGGGCATCGCATAAAACATTTGAAATAAACTTTATCTGCTTGGGAAATATAGGAAAATGTTTATACCAAATTTGGTCTCTAGCTCTTTTAATAGCTGAGATCTGCTGTCTCAAACAAACAGACGGACATGGCTCAAACGACTCGGCTAGTGAGCCTGAGAAAGAATATATATATTTTATGGGGTCTGCCACGCCTCCTTATGCCTGTTACATACATTTGCACAAAGTTAGTATACGCTTTTTTGAGCATTTTCAATGGTCGGAGGATATAAAAAACTTAAAAATAAGAAATATAGTATGGATGCAGATTTGAAAAATGACCATGACCGAAACAACAACCAAACAACCCAAAGGTATTGTATTATATCATACTGGTAAATTCGAAATTTGTAAATATATACCAGCATAAGTCAAAGCGTTCCTGCTTTGCAAGTTTCTGTGAAGAGGGCATATTTCGCATTAAAATAGGATATGTCAGACTTGAGGTCTAATCTTTGTGCTGATGTGTTTAAAAAATTATTCATCAAAGTTAATAAGCTTTTGCACAAATGATAGAGGGGCATACTAATATACCGTCTGAAGTTTATACCATCTTTGTATATATGTAAGTAACACTTTAAATGAATGGATTTACATGCGTTTGTCAGACCCAGGAGGAGACATAAAGCGTTTTGTAATAGGGTGCTAATAAGTAGAAAGAGAACCATAATGCGGCACTTCAAAGCAGCTTTAATGTTATTCCCATATTAAGCATAAAAATATAATGGTAATAAGCATTGCAATTCAGCTAATCCTAAGCCTGCAGCCAGTCAGTAACTTGTTTACGCATCCGAACTTGATGATGACATCATCGCTGTGGGCATAGGGATGGTATATGTATGAATGTGTGGGTTGTGTTACCAAAATTATGCATTATTCACTCATTCTGTTACCTCCCTCACCACCACAACGGAATCAATGACAACAAGAAAGCAAGGCTACCTTCAGCTTGCCGAAGGTTTTATACCCTTGCAGTTATACTAAATATAAAATACATTTGGATTGGTTCTGGTTTCTATTTGCATATAAAAACCCTGATTTCAGCCGATTGTTCCTCTGCCAGATATATATTATAGTGGTTCGATTTTGATATAGTTTTGACAGCACATTAAGAAAGTAATAAGAATAAGATTAGCCAAATCTTGTTGCAATATCTTGAAAAACAACAAAAAAAGGCCGATTACTTCTATGGCAGCAATACGATATATCGGTCCGATCTGGCTCGATCCGCCTTATTTACAGCGTGGAGCAATAAGAAGCTTGTGTGCCAAGTTTCATGAAGATAGCTTAAAAACTGAGAGACTAGTTTGCGTTGCAACAGACAGATGGACGGACGGACTGACGACTCCTCTGTTGATGCTGATTCAGAATATATAGTATACACTTTATAGGGTCGAAGATGTCTCCTAAGGAGCGTTGCAAACTTCTGGCTTAAATTAATATACCCGTTGCAAGGGTATAATAAACAGATAACTCGTAAGGTAACGAAAGAAGCTGAGCTCTGGAACACTCAACTACAGATATAGGGATGATTACGATGAGACGTCGTCTCTCTTTGCCATTGCCAGACGACCCACCAAACCGGCGCCAATTTTTATACCCGCTACTCATAGAGTAGAAGGGTATTATAACTTTGTGCCAACCGAAAATGTATGTAACAGGCAGAAGGAGACATCTCCGACCACATAAAGTATATATATTCTGAATCAGTATCAACAGCCGAGTCGATATAGCCATGTCCGTCTGTCCGTCTGTCTGTCTGTCCGTCCGTGTGAACACCTGGATCTCAGCTATTATAAGAGCTAGAGTTTCCAAAGTTGGTAACAATATGTGTTATATTTGCACGCTTATCAAGTTTATTTTAGATTTTTGCCACGCCTCCACCCGCCCACATAAATTGAAAAAAAAATTGATTACAGCCGCAATATTAGCTTTATAGCAACAGTTTTATATATACGTTATAAACACCATATTGCGGACGTTTCGTGAAAATTTCAGTAAGATTGGACTATAAATATGGAACATATTAAAGAAATAGTAGTGCCATGTGACCGCGTTTTTTGTCTGTTTTGTTATGTTAGATATGCAAAATATGCAGGTTCAACTCCGGCAGCAAGCACTTTTTTTATACCCTTGCAGAGGGTAGATTAATTTTAGCCAGAAGTTTGCAACGCACCTTAGGAGACATCTCCGACCCTATAAAGTATATATATTCTGAATCAGCATAAACAGAGGAGTCCAAAAATGGATGTCCGTCTGTCCGTCCGTCCGTCCGTCCGTCCGTCCGTCCGTCCGTCCGTCCGTCCGTCTGTTGCAACGCAAACTAGTCTCTCTTCATGAAACTTGGCATACAAGCTTCTTATTGCTGCACGCTGTAAATAAGTCGGAACGAGCCAGATCGGACCGATATATCGTCTAGCTGTCATAGAAACTATCGGCCGATTTTTGTTGTTTTTCAAGATATTGCAACAAGATTTGGCAAATTTTATTCTTATTACGTTCCTAATGTGCTGTCAAAATTGTATCAAAATCGGACCACTATAACATATAGCTGCCATAGGAACAATCGGCTGAAATTAGGGTTTTTGTATGCAAACCTGTTTTGTTCTCGGAAATACAGCACATTATCAATACTTTTTAATGTTATACAGTAACCCGCCCTTATTTTTTCCATTTAAATATCTCAGACGTTTATATTCTATAGCTGTTATAGGAACAATCAGTCAGTCCGTCTGTCTGTTGCAACGCAAATTAGTCGCAAATTGAGCTATCTTCATAAAAGTTGGCTCACAAGCTTCTTAATTCTGTCTTCATTAAATAAGTCGGAACGGGCCAGATTGGACTGATATATCGAACAGCTGTCATGGAGCCTATCGGTCGATTTTCGTTATATTTCAAGATATAGCTATCAGGCTTACCACATCCAAATCTAAGTATGTCCTTAATAATAAAGTTTCATCAAAATCGAAGTTTTATAACTTATAACGATCAACGATCGGCCTAATGAAGGTACCTGTTGCAATTTTATGAAAATCTGAGTACTATTACATATAGCTGTGTACAACTGCAAGGGTATAAAACCTTCGGCAAGCCGAAGGTAGCCTTGCTTTCTTGTTTTCAATTATATGCACTAAAGTTATTTGCACTGATCATTATTGCAATTTTATAGAAGACCCAAAAAGGTTCAATGGCTGAGTGGATGTGGTCGTTGACTGTGAAGCGAAAGGGTACGGGTTCATTGCATTTTATTACAAGCTTTTTGAGGTCCACGGTTCGAATCCCCTCAGGGGCATACATTTTTTTTTTGGTTTTTTCTTCTGTTTATATTTTTATTTATTTTTTTTTTTTTTTAGCATTATGCTACATCTTCATCGATGCTAACGATAAGGCGAGTTAAAAACAAATTTGAGACTGTGAGACGCCTTTTTTCGCAAAGTTGTAGCGGGTATACCACAGTCGGGCGCGCTCGACTGTAGCCCTTCCGACTTGTTTAAGCTGTTTTTCGCGTTTCTCTTTAGGGTTGATGCAACGCATTTTGCTGTTCCGTCTGACTTGGTATTGATTGGCCTTTTCCTGATAGTTTTCCGGACTATGCAGGCTACTGTCCACAAATCGCATCATATTATCTTCGACATTTTATTTTATAAACTAACATTTACTCTTTACCTTTTTAATAAGTTAAGTTACCTCAGGCTTTTTGACTTAATTGGATTCGGTATCTGGAAAAAGAGCAAAGTACCAAAATCGCAAAAAATTCTTTACATAATTGGAAAATAATAAAAGAGCACAACGTGGGTTTGCCGAAGCTTGAGATCGGCCGCAGGCCATGAACACTCTTCGCTTTCATCCTTTAATAAAGTGAATGTTAATTAGAATATTACTAAATAATTATCAACCGCCAAATGCAATGAACACGGCTGTGTGTGCGAGAGATATAATAAATAATTTTGAAAGGTCTTGTTGTTGGAGAAGTGATCAAAGGCCTGAAGGCCTGTTAAGAAAATCAAAAGAACGTTCTCACCACGGAACCTTCGCCGATTTAAAATTAGATTAAGTTAAACAAGTGGGTATGGCTACAGTCGAGCGCTCGACAGTAAGATACCCTTCTCCCAATTTTCTAAATCTGTTAAAAACGTGTATCCACACTCATAATTTCAAACAGAAATTTTGCACAAATACTTCTACTGCATATAGCTTTCTCGTTCGCACTCACACAGCGACGCACGTTAAGAGTGACGTCGACGTCGGGTTCAACTACTCAAAGCAGCGCGCAAGCGGCTGCTTGTATATTTTGTACTGAAAACGTTGACTTGAATAACTTCTGTGTTATCGGTCCGATCGGATTGTATTTTGGATAATATATTCATATGGCATTAAGGATTATACAGAACTTTATAAGTTTAATACTTTGCTTAATAATCGTAAATTTATATGTTCAATACTTTGCTTAATAATCGTAAATTAAGGGTATACTAACTTTGTGCAATGTATGTAACAGGCATAAGGAGGCGTGGCAGACCCCATAAAGTATATATATTCTTACTCAGGATCACTAGCCGAGTCGATTGAGACATGTCCGTCTGTCTGTCCGTCTGTCTGTCTGTTTGTTTGAGACAACAGATCTCAGCTATTAAAGAGCTAGAGACTCCAAATTTAGTATGAATGTTCCTGTATATCCGGGGCAGAACAAGTTTATGTCAAATGTTTGATGCCACGCCCACCGCCCCCGCAAATCGGTAATTTACGATTATTAAGCAAAGTATTAAACTTAGAAAGTTCTGCTTTGGTATGTACAATGCTAAATGCCATATGAACATATTCTCCAAATTTCAATCCGATTGTATAACACAGGAATTATTCAAGTCAACGTTTTTAATGCAAATGTACGAACATGCATGAGCAGCATGCGCTCTGCTACGAGTAGCTGACGTCGACGTCGACGTTGCGTCTTGTCGCTTTACTTTTTACGCGCGGCGCTGTGTGTGTGCGAGCGAGTAAGCTATATGTAGTAGAAGAATTTGTGCAGAATTCTCTGCTTAAAATTATGAGTGTGGTTACACGTTTCTAACAGATTTTGAAAATTGGGAGAATGGTATCTTACTGTCGAGCGCTCGACTGTAGCCATACCCACTTGTTTTATATGGAAAATGTATTTGTCACTATATACACTTTATGGGGTTGGAAATGTATCATTATATATACCGAATAAATAAAATAACTATTGTTTGTGTAAAACCCCAAATGAATGTACATACATTGTAGTATGTACTACATGTACTGCATACCTCATAGGATCGCAGGCACCTCATTCTACTTATACATATGTACACTTTCGGTTAGCACTTTATCATTGCCAAATGACATACTAATTAAATAATTAATTAAGCAAGTATCATGTTCTCTTAGAGTTGTTGCTGCTGTTATAGTAGTTTGTTTACCAGGCACACACATTAGTTTCGTAGTATCATCGTTGTGGTCCTCAACATCCACATCGTAATTTCATAAAGGGCTTTGTGCACACTTGCACTCAAATGAAATTCAGCGCCTTCTGCCACATGGACAACGACAAGTAGTACATAATGTTGTACACTAGGAGGTCTCCTGTAAAACTATCGGTAAAAAACTTATCTGTTTTTGTAGACTAGCAAGATACCAATTATAAGCAAAAAATCTTTTCTATTTGCAATTTCCAGTCTGTGAAACATAAATATATATACTTAACGGATTTTGAAGTAGTATTTTATGTATTAAATTAAGTAAAACTTGTATTCAACTTCTGTATAGAGCCTATCATACACCAACTCGCATTTAGTACATAGTATGTAAGAGAGCGTACCCTGCAATGCAATGCTGCGCACCGCACTAGTTCTGGTTCCGGTGCTGCTAATTACTCAAGCATGCGAGTATGATGCGAATTTGAGGACCTTGTCGGCTGCAAACATAATGAACATATGCGACATAGTGGCATAAAAAGGTTTTGCCACTTCAAAAGTTTTACGGAAGAGGTCAACAGCGGGGCAAGGCAGCCAGCATTACGCCAACATAATTTTAATTAGTGGCATGTGAATAGCATACAGAGATATAAGAGGGTAAAAGAGAATAGAAAACAGGAAAAAGAAAAAAATAAATATATACATACGTTTGCAGAAAAATTATAATGTAATTACGACTTTTGAGCACAAGCCGCTTATGCGTGAGCGGATACAGCAATAAATGAGCATGCCACCGCGGGCGTCGCCTTCACAAGTGAAGTTGAGGGTAAATGTGGACTAGCGTGGGTGTTATGAACTGGCAACTGTCAGCTTGAACTACTTTAACTCGATCGAACCCCAAAGAAATTTGGAAAATTTTCAAGATTTAATTTAAGATATATTTATGGTAAGTATTCGATCATTGAAAATATTCAAAAAAGGGAATATTAACCTTATAGGCGAGGCGGACCCCAAAAGGTATATATATTCTTGCTCAAGATCACAAGCAGAGTCGATTGAGCCATGTCCTTCTGTCTGAATGAGAACACGGCTATTAAAAAGCTATAGACACCAAATTTGGCATGAGGGTTCCTATGTACGAGATGTGTTAAAAAAGTAAGGTGACTTTTCAAATATCGAGGGCAATGCACTTTCCATTATTGATTTTTATACCCTTCGACCATTGAAAATGCTCAAAAAAGGGTATACTAACATTGTGCAAAATGTATGCAACAGGCATAAGGAAGCGTGGCAGACCCCATAAAGTATATATATTCTTGCTCAGAATCACTAGCCGAGTCGATTGAGCCATGTCCGTCTGTCTGTCTGTTTGAGACAACAGATCACAGCTATTAAAAAAGCTAGAGATACCAAATTTGGTATGTAGGTTCCTATATATCACAAGCATATGAAGTTTAAATCAAATGATTGATGCCACGCCCACCGCCACCGCAAATCGGTAATTTGTGATTATTAAGCAAACTATTGAGCTGAATGCAATATGAACATATCCACCAAATAACAATTCGATCGGTCCAATAACACAGAAGTTATTTAAGTCAACGTTTCGCTTCGAGCAGCGGCCAGCGCGCTGGTTGGAGCAGTTGACGCCGACGTCCACATTGCTTCGTATCGCTTTACTCTTTACGCGCGTCGCTGTGTGAGTGCGAGAAAATTGGGAGAAGGGTATCTTACTGTCGAGCGCTCGACTGTAGCCCTACCCACTTGTACACTCTTCCCGAACATCTGTGCCAAGTTTTAAGTGTATAGCATTGTTTGTTTGGTTATGAGAGGCGTAATGGTTATAAGTATTTTGTGTGCTCGATTTTTATACCCGCTACTCATAGGAAATGTATGTAACAGGCAGATGGACACATCTCCGACCCCATAAAGTATATATATTCTTGATCAGTATCAACAGCCAAGACGATATAGCCATGTCCGTCTGTCCGTCCGACCGTCTGTCTGTCAGTCCGTCCGTGTGGATCTCAACTACTATAAGAGCTAGAGCTACCAAATTTTGTGACAATATGTGTTATTACTGCACGCTGATTAAGTTTATTTTGGCTTTTTGCCACGTCTCCATCCGCCCATATAAATTAAAAAAAATTGTTACATCCGCAATATTAGCTTTACATAAATCCATACATACGTTATAAATACCATATTGCGGACTTTTCGTGAAAATTTCAGATTGGATAATTCATATGGAAGATTTTAACGAAATAGTAGTGCCATGTGACCACGTGTTTTGTCTGATTTATTGTGTCAGATATGCATGATCCAGGTTCAACTCCGTCGGCAAGCACTTTTTTATACCCTTGCAGAAGATATATTAATTTTAGCCAGAAGTTTGCAACGCACCTTAGGAGACATCTCCGACCCTATAAAGTATATATATTCTGAATCAGCATAAACAGAGGAGTCCAAAAATGGATGTCCGTCTGTCCGTCCGTCCGTCCGTCCGTCTGTCCGTCCGTCCGTCCATCTATCCGTCCGTCCGTCCGTCTGTTGTAACGCAAACTAGTCTCTCAGTTTTTGAGCTATCTTCATGAAACTTGGCATACAAGCTTCTTATTGCTGTACGCTGTAAATAAGTCGGAACGAGGCAGATTGGACCGATATATCGTATAGCTGTCATAGAAACTATCGGCCGATTTTTGTTGTTTTTCAAGATATTGCAACAAGTTTTGGTAAATCTTATTCTTATTACGTTCCTAATGTGTAAATTGTATCAAAATCGGACCACTATAACATATAGCTGTCATAGGAACAATCGGCTGAAATCAGGGTTTTTGTATGCAAACCTGTTTTGTTTTTGGAAATACCGCACATTATCAATACTTTTTAATGTTATGCAGTAACTCGCCCTTAGCTTTTCCATTTAAATATCTCAGACGTTTATATTCTATACCAGTTATAGGAACAATCAGTCAGTCTTTCTGTCTGTTGCAATGCAAATTAGTCCCCCACTTATTGAGCTATCTGCATAAAAGTATATTTAGTATAACTGCAAGGGTATAAAACCTTCGGCGAGCCGAAGGTAGCCTTGCTTTCTTTTTTTTAAATCCATGGTCTAACAAGTTGGTAAGGCTACTGTCGAGCGCTCGACAGTAAGATAACCTTCTCCCAATTTTCTAAGTCCGTAACAAACGTGTAACCATATTCATAATTTCAAACTCAGAATTGTGCACAAATACTTCTACTACATATAGCTTACTCGCTCGCACTCACACAGCGACGCGCGTAAAGAGTAAAGCGACACGACGCAACGTCGACGTCGACGTCGACGTCAACAAAAAAACCGTTCGCTCTTCTAAGTAAATGGTCCTGTTTTTTTCTGCTCCCGGCTTTTATTAAATTTTGCTTGCAAACAATCGGTGTTTGTCAAATTTAATTTCACTAACCTGTGTAATTTATCGTTCACTTTCGCGAGTGCTTGCCTGCTTAACCCACTGGTTCGTAATTAATATTTATATTAATACTTTTCCCTTTTCGACTCTTCTTTTCGGAGAGCATTGTGCTCTCTTTTCCAATTCTATTTCGGTGTTGACATTTGTTGTTGCAGTTCCGCTGTAACTACACTAATAATAAGCCCCGCTCTATCGTCTTTTGTGTGTGTGTGTGCCTAATCTCTCGCTCGCGCTCACACACTAGCTTTGGCGTACGCTCTTCCTCTAACGCTTACTGTTCTTTTTAAGGCCATGGATTAAAAAAAAAATCATGGTCTATTAGGTTTGACGGAATGTGCGTAACAGACAGAAGGAGACATCTGCGACCCCATAAAGTATATATTCTTATTCAGGATCACTCGCCGAGTCGACCTTGCCATGTCTGTCTGTCCGTCTGTCTGTATGAACGCCTGATTCTCAGCTATTAAGTAAGCCAGAGACTCCAAATTTTGCATGAAGATTCATGTATATCTTAGGCAATAAACGTCATTTTAAATTTCGGATACCACGCCCACCGCCCCCGTAAATAATATGCGATTATTAAGTAAAGTATTGAAGTCTTAACTTTCTGCTTTGACGTACATCTAGATAAATACAAGTTAATGCAAGTTATGCAAGTTAACGTTCTCTATTGATTTGTGATGTCTTTGCCTGCTAGCTGCTGCCAGCCATGTGTGTTCTCGAACTTTTTAATGCGAAAATGGTTATATGTGTGTATAAGATCGAAATAGTAACTTGGCCGCACACCCAATAGTTGCGGCGATAGTCAAATGTGTTGAGCAGCCGACCATCATGCAAAAGGAGATGAAGGTGTTCAATTCTTGAGAAAGGCCGGTGGTTAATGTTTATTTATTTTTTTCCACTACTTAGAAGTTCTTTTTTTTTCATCAATATATAATTTAGTTTCATTTATCAAATTTCAACAAATAATCTCATTAAATATAAATGAATACCACTCGTCCAAATGGTGCTTATGCAGTCCAGTAGAAGTGTTATTGTTGTACAAGACAAATATGACATTTTTGAATAATTGGTCTAAATATAGCTAAACTTCCATATTTAGACCAATCGCAGGGACGGTGGTCTAGTTGTTGGATGACGAACTCCTGCGCAAACGGCCAGTGTTCGATTCTGGACGGCGATAAGAGTATGTCTTATTTGTTTATATTTTGTTGCATTTTATATTTGTTTACATTTTTATACCCTTGCAGAGGGTATATTAATTTTCGCCAGAAGTTTGCAACGCACCTTAGGAGATTTCTCCGACCCTATAAAGTATATATATTCTGAATCAGCATAAACAGAGGAGTCCAAAAATGGATGTCCGTCTGTCCGTCCGTCCGTCCGTCCGTCCGTCCGTCCGTCCGTCTGTTGCAACGCAAACTAGTCTCTCTTCATGAAACTTGGCATACAAGCTTCTTATTGCTGCACGCTGTAAATAAGTTGGAACGAATCAGATCGGACCGATATATCGTCTAGCTGTCATAGAAACTATCGGCCGATTTTTGTTGTTTTTCAAGATATTGCAACAAGTTTTGGCAAATCTTATTCTTATTACGTTGCTAATGTGCTGTCAAAATTGTATCAAAATCGGACCACTATAACATATAGCTGCCATAGGAACAATGGGCTGAAATTAGGGTTTTTGTATGCAAACCTGTTTTGTTCTTGGAAATACCGCATATTATCAATACTTTTTAGTGTTATACAGTAACCCGACCTTATTTTTTCCATTTAAATATCTCAGACGTTTATATTCTATAGCTGTTATAGGAACAATCAGACGGACTGTCTGTCTGTTGCAACGCAAATTAGTCCCCCAGTTATTGAGCTATCTTCATAAAAGTTGGCTCACAAGCTTCTTATTTCTGCCCTCTTTAAATAAGTCGGAACGGGCCAGATCGGACTGATATATCGTACAGCTGTCATGGAGCCTATCGGTCGATTTTCGTTATATTTCAAATATATCTATCAGGCTTACCACATCCAAATCTAAGTATGTCCTTAATAATAAAGTTTCATCAAAATCGAAGTTTTATAACTTATAACGATCAACGATCGGCCTAATGAAGGTACCTGTTGCAATTTTATAAAAATCTGAGTACTATTACATATAGCTGTGTACAACTGCAAGGGTATAAAACCTTCGGCAAGCCGAAGGTAGCCCTGCTTTCTTGTTACTTATAAATCATATACATTTTTGAATTACTTCCCATTTATATATATTTATCTAATAAATTTTATTTAAGTGTTACATTTTGCCTTTTAATATGTTTTGCATACTGTACTTATGCGTGCAGGTATACAATACATGCATGCGAAGCTCACACATGCATACATACATATATGCGTAAGAGGCAATACACAAAACGTGAGGAAATTCAGTGCACGTTTATATGTCCTTAAGCATTATACATACCAAAGCAGAACTTTCTAAGTTAAATACTTTGCTTAATAATCGTAAGTTACCGATTTGCGGGGGCGGTGGGCGTGGCATCAAACATTTGAAATAAACTTCATCTGCTTGGGAAACCTCCATGCCAAATTTGGTGTCTCTACCTCTTTTAATAGCTGAGATCCGTTGTCTCAAACAAACAGACGGACAGACAGACGAACATGGCTCAATCGACTCGACTAGTGATCCTGAGCAAGAATATATATACTTTATGGGGTCTGCCACGACTGCTTTTGCCTGTTACATACATTGCACAAAGTTAGTATACCCTTTTTTGACCATTTTCAATCGTCGAAGGGTATAAAAATATGCCTTTACCTCGCTGTGTTATACATTCATCTTATTCAATTACTTTTAACCCCAGTTTGACACAAGTTTATCGACAAGCGTGTTACATATTGTCTTTCATCGGTCTTAGCTGTGGACTGTGTCAAGTGCTTCTTACCGATAAATGGTGCTGCATCAAAACAACTTTCAAACACAACGTGGTGTCATTCATTTTAATTGCGAGTGTACCTTACCAACAGCAGCATACATTTGCACACTCACATGCTCAACACTCGAAAGTAGGCTATAAAGTCGAGGCAGGCTACAAACTGAACGCGGAACATTCTAACGTATGAATGACTTTCATTAGGATTCCGATGTGAGATGCTTTAGCATATCCTCCACTTGCTCTGGCTGCTGTTACCCTTGTTGTTATACCCTTCGACCATTGAAAATGGTCAAAAAAGGGTATACTAACTTTTGCAAAATGTATGTAACAGGCATAAGAAGCCGTGGCAGACCCCATAAAGTATATACATATATTCTTGCTCAGGATCACTAACCGAGTCGATTGAGCCATGTCCGTCTGTCTGTCTGTTTGAGACAACAGATCTCAGCTATTAAAAGACCTAAAGACACCAAATTTGGTATGTAGGTTCCTATATATCCGGGGCAGAACAAGTTTATGTTAAATGTTTGATGCCACGCCCACCGCCACCGCAAATCGGTAATTTACGATTATTAAGCAAAGTATTAAACTTATAAAGTTCTGCTTTGGTATGTATAAAACTAAGTGCAATATGAACATATCCTCCAAATTGCAATCCGATCAAGTACACGTTTTCAGTACAAATGTACGAGCAGCAGCCTGCGCGCAGCTACGAGTAGTTGATGTCTACGTCGACGTCGACGTTGCGTCGTTTCGCTTTACTCATTACGCGCGTCGCTGTGTGAGTGCGAGCGAGGAAGCTATATGTATTAGAAGTATTTGTGCAGAATTTCTGCTTGAAATTGTAAGTGTGGTTACACATTTGTAACGGATTTTAAAAATTGGGAGAAGGGTACCTTACTGTCGGGCGCTCGACTGTAGCCCTACCCACTTGTTAATATTGTTTTCTTAGCTTCTGGTCTGTTGTTCCTGATGTTGCCGCTGTTATCATTGTTCAACAACAGCAACAGCACAAGCATTGTGTTTATCTATTCAGTTCCATTGTAATCAATACCCGTGAGTGAGGCTCTGCCAACGGACTAATGCATATCGATTGAAGTGGAGCATGGGGCGGGGGCGTGCTATAGGCGGAAGCTGAGCCTGCTTTGCATGTCTGCCTGCAGTTTTGTCGCATCGACGAACTTCATTGAAAATAAATGATGGCATTATTTTGATTTGATGTTCGCTTTTATTGCTTTCGTCGCCATCCCCACCAAACCATGTAAATTAGGTTTAGTTAGTGCACAATAGTATACACACTTACTAGCACACACACAGACACACCCGCATCGTCAGTTGGCGTTTATTTAGGTTGGTTGACTGATTTGGCTTGTTATTCAATTTCATGGCCAGTGGGTTTTTACTTAAAAAATACAAATCTTCGTCCTTGCAGAAGCGACAAATTGATTTCAAATGCCAGCTGAGAATATCGTGCCCTCTACCCAAAACAAAACTTTTCTGCGCACCTAAAATTATGGAGCAGATATTGAGCCTGCATAAAGCAAGGCAAAAACAAATACTTATCGCGATTTAAAATAACTCGGTACTGTGAACTATAGAAAGTTTTGCAACTTTTCTTGGCTACAATGTATTCAGACATGATGGTTTAGTTATGTTAAGTACAAACAAGTGGGGAAGGGCTACAGTCGAGCGCCCGACAGTAAGATACCCTTCCCCCAATTTTTAAAATCCGTCACAAACGTGTAACCACACTCATAATTTCAAATAGAAATTCTACACAAATACTTCTACTACATATAGCTTACTCGCTCGCACTCACACAGCGACGGGCGTAATGAGTAAAGCGACACGACGCAACGTCGACGTCGGCGTTAACTGCTAGTAGCAGCGCTCAGGCTGCTTCTCGTACATTTGTACTGAACACGTTGACTTGAATAACTTCTATTATTAGTCCGATCGTTTTGGAGGATATGTTCCTATTACATTCAGCTTTATACATACTAAAACAGAACTTTATAAGTTCAATACTTTGCTTAATAATCGTAAATTACCGATTTGCGGGTACGGACATGACAAGAATATATATATATGTATACTTTATGGGGTCTGCCACGCCTCCTTATGCCTGTTACATACATTTTGCCCAAAGTTAGTATACCCTTTTGTGACCATTTTCAATGGTCGAAGGGTAAAAAAATGTCGACAGATGGCGCCACTTCAGAGTTATTGTGGCGGCACCGATATATCGGCAGCGTCACCTACATCTGGCAACCCTAAATAATACTAGATATAAGCGATACGGCAACACTTAATAATTAAGCGTCTGGATTCGAAGCGACACAGGCAAAATCGCGCGTCTCACATTCTGTGCCTTATTTCCCAAATTAATTGTAACCCAAACTATATACATATATAAACTAATAAACTTAATGGCGAAATACACTATCGCCATAGTGGTGACCCCGACTAGTGCAAATTGTGCAAAAATCAAAAACATTCACTGAAAACAATTTTTCGTACAATTGTGAAATTCAAGTGCACGCACACTCACACATATACGTTGACTCAAGTCAATGCACAACAACCGTTACAATTTGCGAAATTTACAAAGAAGACGCCTAAATTTTAACGACGAAAGCGATCAAGTGAATCTGTCTATCGCCATGCCGGACCCGAACCCAGATTTCTCCGATCAAATTCGAGAACTACAACAACAGCTTGAGGCACTTCGGACAAACGTTCCTGCGGACAGAGATGAGTCGCCACGCACGCACACACGTGTTTCCGTGCATTTGCCAAAATTCACACTCAGCAATCCGCACGTGTGGTTTGCTCAAGTGGAGCGATCATTCCGTTTGCACCACATTGTCGACGACACTGACAAGTTCGACTTGGTGACACTGCATTTGGAAGAAGATGTGGTTTTGGCTGTGGAGGATTTGGTCACTCGTCCACCGGCAGATAACAAGTACGCAGCAATCAAAACTCGTTTGCTGCAGAAGTTCGCTGAGTCGCCCGAATCAAAACTGCGACGACTACTACAAGGAGGAGGTGCTACCGGATTAAAGCCTTCGGAAATCTTGGCAAATATGCGACGCTTGGCCCCGGATCCTGGCAGCGAAAGCATCATTCACACCCTATTCCTCGCCGAGATGCCAGCCTCCATACGTCCGTTGCTCACCGTATGGGAGGAGACAGACTTGGACAAGCTTGCGAAAATCGCAGACAAAATGCTCGAAGCCGTTAACACGAACGCCTCGTTTGCCATCGGCACATCTCCATCTCTCGTTCCTCCTGCAAGTCAGGTTATCTGCGCAGTTTCACCTGCAGATCCGTTGAAAGAACTTTCCGACAACTTACGTTCGCTCTTACAAGATGTCACGGCATTGAAAAAGGATGTCAAGCGCATCCAATCACGCAACCGATCACGTAGTTCATCTCGTGGCGCCAGACCAGCGGACAATTCCGGTCAACAGACTTCAGGTGCACAGGAAAATCTCTGTTTCTACCACAAGCGCTTTGGTGACAACGCAAATAAATGCCGACCACCCTGCGCACGCTCTACGTCGTTAAACTAGAGGAGCTGCCGCCTGACGCGCTGGTCAGCGGCAGCCAGGACAGCAGCAGCGATCCATCAGTTCAGTCAGCTGTTCCACGCGAGCAGCGTTTGCACGTCACCGATCGTACCTCCAACATCAGATACCTCATCGATTCTGGATCTGTGGTTTCAGTTGTACCTCGCACGCTGGTTAAACAGAAAACCACTCAAACCGATCTGACGCTATATGCAGCAAACCAGACCGTCATTCACACCTATGGTAAATATATAACTAAACTGGATTTGGATCTCAGACGCAATTTCACCTGGCCATTCATCATTGCGGACGTACACACACCCATTATTGGAGCAGACTTTTTAGCCGAATTCCAGCTTCTTATTGACCTCAAAAACAGATGCCTTATTGACTCGATCACAGGATTGTCAACAACCGCATGCCTAGCACAGGCGAATCAAACATCCGTTTCCACTGTGCAGGGTATTTCTAAATTTCGAGAGCTTCTGCAAGAGTTTGTAGAAGTCACCAAACCGTCATCGAAGCATACAGAGCAGCATGATGTACAACATCACATCGAAACATATGGGACACCCGTTTCTGACCGACCACGACGCTTATCTGGAGATAAACTTGCCACTGCGAAAAAAGAAATCAACTTTCTGATCGAGCAAGGCATATGTCGTCCCTCCAAAAGTCCTTGGTCCAGCCCACTCCATATGGTCACCAAAAAGACGGTGGCTGGAGGGCATGCGGCGATTATCGTAAGCTCAACTCGATTACGATACCAGATCGCTATCCGATTGCACACATTCACGACTTCACCGAACAGCTACATGGAGGGAAAGTTTTCTCAACGCTCGATTTGGTAAAGGCCTACTACCAAATTCCAATGGCGGAAGAAGACATCCAGAAAACGGCCGTATGCACTCCTTTTGGACTCATAGAATTCCAGTACATGCCTTTCGGGTTAAATAATGCGACTCAAACGTTCCAGCGTTTTATGGACAATATTTTTCGTGGCATGGACTTCGTATATTGCTACATAGACGACATACTGATAACTTCAAAATCGATCGCCGAACACGAAGAACATCTTCGAGCAGTGTTATCAGTCCTGCAGAAGCACGGGTTAAGCATTAATCTGAGCAAATGTCAATTAGCGCAAACGCAAGTTAATTTTCTCAGCTATACGATTAACGAACACGGCATCAAACCACCGTCCTTTCGCATCGATGCCATCCTCAATTATGCTCGTCCTGAAACTATCAGCCAACTAGGACGTTTCTTGGGTGTTATAAACTACTATCGCAGATGCCTACCCCGATCTTCGCACACTCAGGCACCGCTGTCCGAGCTGTTAAGGAATGTGAAGAAGAACGACCGACGACAAATCCTCTGGACTACAGAACTCATATCAGCCTTCGAGAATTGCAAGCAGAGCATAGCAGACGCAGCGCTCTTATCCTTTCCCGCACCGAAATCTGACCTACAACTGGTTTGTGACGCATCGGACCTCGCAATAGGATCAGTTCTGGAACAACGCACTGGTAATGACTGGCAACCTCTGGGATTTTTCTCCAAGAAGCTCAGCAACACCGAGAGAAATTACTCCACGTACGACCGAGAGCTACTTGCCATATACGAGTCAATCAAATATTTCAGACACCTCGTCGATGCACGCAATTTTGTGATCAAGACTGATCACAAGCCATTGGTATTTGCATTCCAACAGCGGCCTGAAAAAGCATCACCTCGCCAGCTGCGGCATTTAAATTATATTTCGCAATTCTCAACGACCATCCTTCATATAAAAGGAACAGAAAATATAGTTGCAGATGCTTTTTCGAGGCTTTGCACTATTACGATGCCCACAGCAATCACCGCGGCGCAGCTCGAGGAGGAGCAAGCCTCGGATTCTGAATTGGCACGCGTCTTGCAAGGAACTACTTCCTTAAAGCTCAAGAAAGTTTGTTTCGGTGGAGAAAGTTCGATATACTGCGACGTATCTACACAAAATCTCCGTCCTTTTGTACCGCAATCACTTCGCAAACAGGCTTTCTCATATATCCACAATCTATCTCATCCCAGTGGCCGAGCAACTGCCCATCAAATCAAACAGAAGTTTGTCTGGCCTTCGATGAACAAAGATGTCCTCAAATGGTGTAGACTTTGTCTCCCATGCCAGCGCTCCAAAATTCACAAGCACAATCACCTCCAGCCGGAGAAGATCGCTGTGCCAAATGGAAGATTCGACCACGTCCACCTGGATATAGTTGTCATGCCATTACAACTAAACTACCGCTATTGTCTCACCATGATTGACCGTTTCTCTCGATGGCCAGAAGCAGTACCACTCTCTAATATCACAGCTGATACGATTGCCACGGCGTTCTGGACACACTGGATATCACGTTTTGGATCACCCAAAACAATCACTACAGATCAAGGCACGCAGTTTGAATCTGCATTTTTCAAACAACTAGCCAACCTGATCGGAAGCAAGCACATTCACACTACGGCCTACCATCCACAATCAAACGGACTTATAGAGAGGTGGCATAGATCCTTTAAATCGTCCTTGATGTGCAGCAGTGGCACGCCGTGGCCTCAACTATTACCAACTGTGCTACTTGGACTTCGTACCTGCTTCAAAGAAGACATAAAATCATCTGCAGCTGAGATGATATATGGAGTACCTATTCGACTGCCAAACGAATTTTTCACCAACATGGATGAAACGGTAAATCCTACCACATTCCTGAGCAGTTTCCGAGAGCACATGCAGAAAGTTCGACCAACTCCCACGGCGCACCATATTAAAGAAAAAATGTTCCTACTGAAGGGAATTGACAAATGCACCCATGTATTTCTACGCATAGACGCTGTAAAGCAACCTTTGGAGCCTCCCTACACCGGACCGTATGAAATCATCAAACGCGACAACGACCGAGTTTTCACCATACGAATCGACGGGAAGGACACAGCAGTATCAGTCGACCGGCTCAAGCCTGTTTTCCTAGTCAAGGACGACAAACAGTTCGACTCGGAGGAATCCAATTCCACACCTCAAAGGACTTACGAAAGGCGGCGTAAGGTAACATTCGCGAGCCAAGGATCGTGAAGGATTCACTGGAAGGGGAGTACTGTGGCGGCACCGATATATCGGCAGCGTCACCTACATCTGGCAACCCTAAATAATACTAGATATAAGCGATACGGCAACACTTAATAATTAAGCGTCTGGATTCGAAGCGACACAGGCAAAATCGCGCGTCTCACATTCTGTGCCTTATTTCCCAAATTAATTGTAACCCAAACTATATACATATATAAACTAATAAACTTAATGGCGAAATACACTATCGCCATATTATTATGGCAATGTGAGTTTCGCCACTTAGTTAATTTGATTATATGTATTTAGTTTTGGTTACAATTAATAAGGAAAAAGGCACAGAAAGTGAGACGCGCGATTTGCATGTGCAGCTTCGAATCTAGACGCTTAATTATTATTATTTAGGGTTGCCAGAAGTAGGTGACGCTGCCGATATATCGGTGCCGCCACAGTAGTCCCCTTCCAGTTAATCCTTCACGATCCTTGGCTCGCGAATGTTACCTTACGCCGTCTTTCATAAGTCTTCTGAGGAGTGGAATTGGATTCCTCCGAGTCGTACTGCTTGTCATCCTTGACAAGGAAAACAAATTTGAGGCGGTCGACTGATACTGCTGAGTCCTTCCCGTCGATTCGTATGGTGAAAGCTCGATCGTTGTCACGTTTGATGTTTTCGTACGATCCGATGTATGGAGACTCCAGAGGTTGATTTACAGCTCTACGCGATAAATTAGGAAATCAGTAGGAACATTTTTATACCCGCTACTCATAGAGTAGAAGGGTATTATAACTTTGTTCAAACCGAAAATGTATGTAACAGGCAGAAGGAGACATCTCCGACCCCATAAAGTATTTATATTCTTAATCAGTATCAACAGCCGAGTCGATATAGCCATCTGTCTGTCCGTCTGTTCGTCCGTCCGTCTGTCCGTCTGTCTGTCTGTCTGTCCGTCCGTCCGTCTGTCTGTCTGTTTGTTTGAGACAACAGATCTCAGCTATTAAAGAGCTAGAGACTCCAAATTTGGTATGGAGGTTCCTATATATAATAGGCAGACGAAGTTTATTTCAAATGTTTTATGCCACGCCCACCGCCCCCGCAAATCGGTAATTTACGATTATTAAGCAAAGTATTAAACTTAGATAGTGCTTTGGTATGTATAAAGCTAAACGCAATATGAACATATTCTCCAAATTACAATCCGATCGGACCAATAACACAAAAGTTATTCAAGTCAACGTTTTCAGTACAAATGTGCGAGCAGCAGCCTGCGCGCTGCTTTCAGTAGTTGACGCCGACGTCGACGTCACTCTTAACGTGCGTCGCTGTGTGAGTGTGAGCGAGAAAGCTATATGTAGTAGAAGTATTTGTGCAAAATTTCTGTTTGAAATTATGAGTGTGGTTACACGTTTGTAATGGATTTTAAAAATTGGGAGAAGGGTATCCTACTGTCGGGTGTTCGACTGTAGCCCTACCCACTTGTTTCAATTATATGTACTAAAGTTATTTGCACTGATCTTTATTGCAATTTTATAGTAGGTGCAAAAAAGGTGCAGTGGCTGAGTGGATGTGGTCGTTGTCTGAGAAGCGGAAGGGTACGGGTTCGAATCCCACTCGGTCCGGTCCGAGTTTTCTGAAATCTGCTTTTTTTCAAGTATTTAGAAAATTTTAAGTTTAGTATTAAATGCATTTGATTAAAAATAAATTTTATGGGAGGAAGTGAGTGAGTGTTTTTTGGTATGGTAGTATTAGTTTTTGTCCTGTACTGTACGACAAGCTGAATGGTCTCATAAGGGGCAACTTTGCCGGTCCAAAAAATTGCGGAGTGGTTATAGTTGCAGCAAACTGTGCCTGTGCATTATTACAAGCTTTTTGAGATCCACGGTTCGAATCCCCTGAGGGGAATACATTTTTTTTGTTTTTTCTTCTGTTCTTATTTTTTTTTTGAGCATATCCTACATCTTCTTTTAAAATCGATGATAATGATAAGGCGAGTTAGAAAAACAAATTTAAGACTGCGAGATGTGTTTTTTCGCAAAGTTGTAGCGGGTATACCACAGTCGGGCGCGCTCACCTGTAGCCTTTCCGACTTGTTTTCTTTAATATGGTGCGCTGTGGGAGTTGGGAGTGGGAGTTTTCTGCACGTGCTCTTGAAAACTGCTCAGAAATGTCGTGGGATCAACCGTTTCGAACATGTCGGCGAAAAATTCGTTTGTAAGTCGAATTGATACTCCATATAATATTTTAAGTCTTATTTGAAGCAAGGAAGACGAGTTGGCAAGGAATACCGAGTCTACACCATTTGAGGACATCTTTGTTCATTGAGGGCCAGACAAACTTCTGTCTGATTTGACAGACAGTTGGTCGGCTACTAGGCTGAAATTGATTGTGGATGTATGCAAAAGCGCGTTTTCGTAGTGATTGCGGTACACAAGGACGGAGATTATGCGAAGATACGTCGCAGTATATCGAACTATCTTCACCGAAGAAAACTTTCTGTAGCTTTAAAGAAGATAGTGCCTTGCAAGATGCGTGCCAATTCAGTGTCCGAGACTTGTTCTTCCTCAAGCTCCGCCGGGGTAATTCCTGTAGGCATCGTGATAGCGCAGCTCCGCGAAAAAGCGTCTGTAATTATATTTTCTAATCCTTTTATGTGAAAGATAGTGGCGGAGAATTACGAAATACATTTACATGTTGAAATGTATATACCAGTGCCTTGTGATCAGTCTTGATCAGAAAAATGCGTGCATTGACGGGATGTCTGAAATATTTGATGGACTCGTAGATGGCAAGTAGCTGTCTGTCATACATGGAGTAATTTCTCTCAGTATTGCAGAAAAATCCTAGAGGTTGCCAGTTATGACCTGTGCGTTGTTCCAAAACTGCTCCTATTGCGAGGTCCAATGCGTCACAATTTCGGTGCGGGAAAAGATAGGAACGCTGCGTCTGCTATGCTCTGCTTGGAATTCTCGAAGGTTGAAATAAGTTCTGTAGTCCAGAGGATTTGTCGTTGGTCGTTCTTCTTTCCATTCCTTAGGAATTCTATGAGTCCAAAAGGGGTGCATACGGCCGTTTTCTTGATATCTTCTTCCGCCATGGGAATTTGGTAGTACGCGTTTACCAAATCAAGCGTTGAGAAGACTTTCCCTCCATGTAGCTGTTCGGTGAAGTCGTGAATGTGTGCAATCGGATAGCGATCTGGTATCGTAATCGAGTTGAGCTTACGATAATCGCCGCATGCCCTCCAGCCACCGTCTTTTTTGGTGACCATATGGAGTGGGCTGGACCAAGGACTTTTGGAGGGACGACATATGCCTTGCTCGATCAGAAAGTTGATTTCCTTTTTCGCAGCGGCAAGCTTATCTCCAGTCTGAAAACCAAATCCAGTTTAGTTATGCATACATCTACCATAGGTGTGTTTTGCTGTGTATAGCGTCAGATCGGCTTGGTGGTTTCTGTTTAACCAGCGTGTGAGGTACAACGGAAACCACAGATCCAGAATCGATGAGTATCTGATGTGGGAGGTACGATCGGTGACGTGCAAACGCTGCTCGCGTGGAACAGCTGACTGAGCTGATGGATCGCTGCTGATCAGCGCGTCAGGCGGCAGCTCCTCTAGATTAACGATGTTGAGCGTGCGCAGGGCGGTCGGCATTTATTTGCGTTGTCACCAAAGCGCTTGTGGTAGAAACAAAGATTTTCGTGTGCTCCTGAAGTCTGTTGGCCGGAATTGTCCGCTGGTCTTGCGCACCGAGATGAGCTGCGTGATCGGTTGCGTGATTAGATGCAGTTGACATCCTTTTTATTGGCGTGACATCTTTAATGAGCGAACGTAAGTTGTCGGAAAGTTTTTTCAAAGGATCTGCAGGGAAACTGCGCTGATAGCCGGATTTGCAGAAGGAACAAAAGTTGGGAATGTGCCGATGGCAAATTCTGCGATCTTCGCAAGCTGGTCCCTGTCCGCTGGAACGTTTGTCCGTAGTGCCTCGAGCTGTTGTTGCAGTTCTCGAATTTGAGCGGAGAAATCTGGGTTCGAGTCCGGCATGGCGATGGACAGATTCTCTTGATCGCTTTCGTCGTTGAAATTTAGGCGACTTCTTTGTAAATTTCTCAAAATGTAACGGTTATTGTGCATTGCCTTGAGTCAATGTATGTGTGTGAGTGTGCGTGCATTTGAACTTCACAATAGTACGAAAAATTGTTTTCAGTGAATGTTTTTCATTTTCGCACAATTTTCAATAGTCGGGGTCACCACACTATGGCGAAGTGAGTTTCGCCATTAACTTTATTTGAGTATATATTTATACCCTTCGACCATTGAAAATGGTCAAAAAAGGGTATACTAACTTTGTGCAATGTTTGTAGACCCCATAAAGTATATATATTCTTGCTCAGGATCACTAGCCGAGTCGATTGAGACATGTCCGTCTGTCTGTCCGTCTGTTTGTTTGAGACAACGGATCTCAGCTATTAAAAGAGCTAGAGACACCAAATTTGGCATGGAGGTTCCTATGCTTCCCAAGCAGATGAAGTTTATTTCAAATGTTTGATGCCACCCCCACCGCCCCCGCAAATCGGTAATTTACGATTATTAAGCAAAGTATTGAACTTATAAAGTTCTGTTTTAGTATGTATAAAGCTGAATGTAATAGGAACATATCCTCCAAAACGATCGGACCAATAACACAGGAGTTATCCAAGTCAACATTTTTAATACAAATGTACGAGCAGCAGCCGGCGCGCTGCTTGGAGTTGACGTCGACGTTGACGTTGTGTCTCGCCGCTTTACGCGCGTCGCTGTGTGAGTGCGAGCGAGTAAGCTATATGTAGAGAAGTATTTGTGCAGAATTTCTGTTGGAAATTATCAGTGTAGTTACACGTTTCTAACAGATTTAGAAAATTGGGAGAAGGGTATCCTACTGTCGGGCGTTCGACTGTAGCCATATCCACTTGTTGATTATAATGCTTTGATTATAAAAAGGCACACACAATGCGAACCCGCGCGTATTACAAGTCAGTATCGAAAGACAATTTAGAACTAAGTGTTGTCGTATCACTTATATTAGTGTTAATGTAGAGTTGCCAGATGAAGGTGACACTGCCGATATATCGGTGATGCCACATTATTATGGCGAAATGAATACGCCATTAATTGTTTTAGGATAAAACGCTTTATTATTTGTCAAGTCTCAAACATTTGAGATATGTGAAAAGAAGAAGAAAAGAAGAGAAGTAAGTTCCGATATCATTCGACAACCAACAGACAGTGTAACTTAACTAATAGGTGGCTAACAGTGTTGCCACATTATTCCCCCCTCCAGTGATGTCACGATATAGCTATTTTATTAGTTTTTCCATACGTGCGAATTGTGTTGGAGTTTCATCTTTCTGTGTAGAATCATCGTTTGTGAAGAATGCTGATTTTAATCTTTCGACAGATGTTGCTGTTTCTTTATCGAATTTCTTTACTTTTTTTTTATACCCTTCGACCATTGAAAATGGTCAAAAAAGGGTATACTAACTTTGTGCAATGTATGTAACAGGCATAAGGAGGCGTGGCAGACCCTATAAGGTATAAATATTCTTGCTCAGGATCACTAGCCGAGTCGATTGAGCCATGTCCGTCTGTCTGTCCGTCTGACCGTCCGGACAGACGGCCGTCTGTTTGTTTGAGACAACAGATCTCAGCTATTAAAAGAGCTAGAGACTCCAAATTTGGCATGGAGGTTCCTAAATTTCCCAAGCAGATGAAGTTTATTTCAAAAGTTTGATGCCACGCCCACCGCCCTCGCAAATCGGTAATTTACAATTATTTAGCAAAGTATTAAACTTATTAAGTTGTGCTTTGGTATGTATAATGCTTAATGCCATAAAATCGTATTCTCCAAATTATAATCCGATCGGACTAATAACACAGGAGTTATTCAAGTCAACGTTTTCAGTACAAATGTACGACCAGCAGCCGGCGCGCTACTTTGAGCAGTTGACGTCGACATCATAACGAGTCGCTTCACTCGCTTGTGTGTGTGAGACTTATCTAGTAGAATTATTTGTGCAGAATACTCTGTTTAAAATTATGCTAAGAAGTTTGTAAAAATTGGTAGAAGGGTATCTTACAGTCGGGCGCGCTCGACTGTAGCCTATCGACTTGTTTTTTTTTTACATAATCTTCTCAGTTTATGAGACTAACAAAAAGTTTACAAATCTTAATCTAATTTAGAATAAAATTTTTTATTTAATTTGAATTGTTGTTTAGCGGCCCTGAGAAGTTACAGCTGGGCAGATTGATCAAATCGCTGCAGTCTAGATGAGCTGCAAGCTCGCAATAATCGCTTGGCAAGGGGGTTAGGGTGAGAGTCGAGCTTGTTCAAGTATTTGATCCTTTTGTTAAGTATTTCATCTACGACTAGGTTGATTTGCAGGTCTCTATATATGTTCTCGTTAGGAAGGTACCATGGGGCTCCAGTTATAGTGCGCAGAATTTTTGATTGTGCTCGTTGTACTACGTTTAAGCTGCTTTTTGACACGTTTCCCCATAGCTCGGAGCCGTATGTCCAGATTGGCTTGATCACCGAGTTGTAGATGATTACCTTGTGCTCTAGTTTAAGGGGGGAGTGGGCGTTGATTAGCCAGTGGAGACAAGCTGCCTTGAGCTTCATATTTGTAGTTTTTGCTTCAATATGCCTACGCCATGTGAGCCGCCTGTCTAGGTAAATTCCCAGGTACGTCACCTCGCTAACTTGTGGAACTGGTGTGTTGTGTATAAGTATAGTAGGGCATGTTTGTCGGTTGAGCGTGAATGTTACATGTTTGCTTTTGTCCTTGTTGATACAGATGCGCGAGTCTGCAAACCATGTTTCCACGAGTAGTAGGTGTCGAGCAAGTTGCGCAGTTGCTTCCATTGGAGATCTGGATCGGCTGAGGATCGCAGTATCGTCGGCGAACGTGTGCGTAGTTAGCTGGGAGCTTGTAGGTATGTCGGATGTAAACAGGAGATAGAGGACAGGGCCCAGGACGCTACCTTGGGGGACGCCAGCGTTGATGTTATGGTCGTAAGACATACTGTTGTTGCATCTAACTGCGAAGGTACGCTTGTAGAGGTATGTCTCCAACAGCTTGTGGGTGTTTTGAGGCAGCAATTTCTGGATTTTGAACATAAGTCCGTCAAGCCAGACTCTATCAAAAGCTTGAGCTACATCCAAGAATAATGCAGAGCAGTATTCACGGTTTTCAAAGGTAGTGCATATTTCCGTTGTGATTCGGTTCACCTGCTCAATGGTTCCATGTTTCTTTTGGAATCCGAATTGATGCGTAGGAATGATGTCATGGAGATTTATGTAAGGCATAAGACGTAGCAGAAGCACCTTTTCAAAAAGTTTGGAAAGGGTCGTTTTTCAAGCACCAGGTTTTCGATATCTCTGTTTGTTTGGTTGTATCTCATAGGAGCAGGTGGGTCAAGTGGAGTAGAGACTGTTGCTGCTGCAACTAGGGTCGATACAAGCGAGCCGTTCAGGTTGTCAATGTCTGTTTCGGTGTTTGGCAATCCTGAGTCGTCGATAGGAGAACAGACATATCTTGAATATTTGGCCCAGTTAGTTTGGTTATTTGTAATCCTATAAGGCTTCACAATTAACCGGGGCTGCTGTAAAAGCTAAAGATGACTGGAGAGTGATTTGAGGACTAGTCTGGAAGTGACTCTGCTGTTATGAGGTGCAAAGGAATACCTTTAGTTATAGCGAAGTCAATGAGGTCAGGAAGCTTCTTTGGGTCTGCAGGCCAGTATGTAGGTTTACCCGGTGTAACGTAGTTTAGCTTTCGGTTTGGTTTGGTGATTGCTTTGTAAAGCTGCTTCCCTTTGGGCGTGACCAGGCGAGATCCCCAGTGTGTGTGTTTTGCATTGTAGTCGCCTGCTGCAACAAAGCGTATTAAAATACTCCATGAAGTTGTCTTTTGTAAGTGTGAACCACGGTGGGCAGTATACTGCTGCAAGTGTGATAGGGCCATTTCTGGTCTGTATGCTGATCTTCGTGGATTGCATGTAGTTTTTTTCAAACGTGTTCTGAGGATAGTGCTTGAGCCGAGATCTTATTAGTATTCCAGTACCCCCATGGCTTTGCCATCTGGGTGGTTAGTGGAGTAGAACACAGTAGAAACACAGGAATTTGGAAGTTTTGTTTATTTAAGTGCGTTTCAGTAAGCAACATAACATCAATATTTTTGTTGTTAAGGAACTGTGCTAGTTCCAGCCTGTGCTGTGAGACGCCAATGGCGTTCCACGTAGCTATTTTTAGGGAAGCCATTTGGCTTTCTGGATACGACCAGCTGTATCAGCGTGTTCTGGTTCTTCATAAGCTCTTGTAGAGTGGTTTGCATGAATGACATGAACTTCTCCAGGCTTTGTTGGAGTGTAGACATCATCGCTTCCAAGCTACTTGGCGGGTACTTGGGTGGGAGTTGGTCCTTTGGTGAGGCGATTGGTGGGTGGAGGTTGCTCGTGGCTTCTAATGCTGAAGTAGAAGTTTTGGTGCCTGACTTAGGGCACTTGCATATGAGGTGTTTGAGTCAGTACGTGAAGTAGGCTGGTGTTGCGTTTGGAGGGTGGTTGATGATTGCGTGTTAGAGTGGGACCTTGGCGACGTCAAGCGCTTGTAGAGGCGATTTTTAAGCTCTTTGAAGACTACAGAACCGCGCCAGTTTGCTGTGTGTTTCTCACCGCAGTTGCTGCACATCTTAACCGAAATGTCTTCCTTGTTTTTTGTACAATTCGCAGTACTGTGTGGCTCGCTGCAGACAACGCAGATTGACCTCAGAGTGCAGTAGGCCTTGGTGTGGCCATATTCTTGGCAGTTTATGCACTGCACTGGTTGGTTTCTTTTGTGCGGCTTTTCCACAGTGATTCGACGGTGGAGCAGGAGTTGTAGCTTGTATATCGGGTGCACTTCGTTTCGCTTGACCATTTTAGCTTCAGGCTCCAGCTCTACTTTGAAGAGTGGCTGAGGTTGTTTGTTCCTGTTCAGGATGTTAATCACTGATTTGGCGTAAAAGTTTTTAGCTTTTAATGCTGCAGTAATTTCATCAGGCGTCACAGTGGGTTCAATTCCTTTTATTACAACTTGGAGTCCCTTGGCGCTCTTAAGTTGGTATGTGTAATAGGTTTTCCTAGCATCGTCCAGATATTTTGTTACAGCCCGGTGGCCAGCTTCGGTTTGTGTTTGGATCCTGGTTTCGCTGATTTTTCCTTTTGTTAGGGAAATTGTTCTCACCAATGAGCGCAATTATTTTGCTCACCAGTGCAGTTGTTATTTGCTCGCGGACGTAGATTGGCGGCGGTTTTGGACTCTTCGTCTCCATTTCTGGTTCGTCGATTTGATTCGCTGAGGTGTTTTCTAGGAGAGCGAATCTATTTGAGTATTGTCCCTCGCTATTAGAAGCGTTGTTGCGGTTCATTTTCGACTTGTTGCCGTCCCCTTTATTCTGCGGGCTCAGCTTGCGCTTGATCTGTATGTACCGATCGATACCAGTTTGCACCAGTTGCGCTGCTCGAGTTTGTTTTGGTTCCGTTTCACTGTTGTTTTTGTTTTCGTTGCTACAACTGTGCAGCGAGAGAGTCGTAGGAGGCTTTCGGGTTGACGTCGTCGGCTCAGCAGAGATAGTTTCGGCAGTTGTCGTTGTGCAGAGCACCGAGGTAGTTGTTGTAGAGAGTGTGGGCGCGCTGGTAGTTGACAGAGAGGTCACAGTACCAAAGAGAATTAAATATACAGAGATTGCGGTACCCCTCACCCCCCGCAAACGTGGATATTATGAGGCCTGAGCGGAGCTTTTGCGGGCACCAGCTGTTTCTCCACTACTTCGCATTGGGATATTTCTTTGCTTTTCTTCTGAGACTCTTTTCTAAACAAGCAAAAAAACAAAATTTTCCATTTTCCGTCTCTCAAAAATATCCCGCGAAAGCTATTTTGATTGCTAAACGAGAGGTCCCCAACGTGTACCACTAACTTCTCGTTCGTTCGGAGAGACGAACGCCCTCATGCAATCTCTGTATATTTAATTCTCTTTGACAGTACTAGTAGCTACAGTGCTTAACGGTATTGGCACTTGCTTTTGCAAGAGAGAGTTATTTTGATTACTCTGCGCTGTCATCAGCGTCGGCGAGCACGAACGCGACCGTTCGCTAAGAGCTGGCCTGAGTTCGTCGACCTGGTTGTTCAAGCTAGGCTTGTCGGGGTGGGGGGACACGAATGTAAAGTACGCGTTGTTACGGTGCAAAGAGAGCCGACGCTCGTCTTGCTCATTTTATCTCTGAGCACGAATATCGCGTTGACTCATAGCTGCGCGCACTTTTAATTGTTTGTAGATTCAAAATTTATGTGTAATTTTGGTTACACAAGAGTAAAGAATATTTGAAGAATATTTTGCGAGTTTGCATCTCTTAAGCGTCCTCTCGCTAATTTACAAAGTTTATTTATAGTTGTAGTTTCACTGTTGATAACGATGAAAAACTGATAATTCCCGTAGCACAAAACAAAAAACACGTCTGTTAACATCTGCGGTTGAACTCTTTTTCCTTATGATGAAAACCCGATCAGACTCACGTAGAATGATTTCGTATGGGCCAGTATACGACGATTCAAGTGGCTGTTTAACGGAATCGACTCTAACGAGAACATGTGTGAAGTCATCCATTCCTTTTTGTAAAAAAAATATGTCTTTTGTATGATGCGATGTTGCTGTTGGCCGAATTTCTCTCATGTGACTGCGAAACTAGTTTAAAACACTTTAGGATCAGACACGGCATCTATGTCGTCGTATAATTCGGAGCTCGCAACACTGTGCCATACTATATAGCATTTCCGCTGCTGACGACTTAAGGTCCTCTTTAGAGCATGTCCGTAATCCCAGCAGAACAGTTGGAAGCATTTCAGGTCAAGGAAATTCTGGATGGCACATGAATGCGGTTTTTTGCCAGTTGCTCCTCCTTGCAACAAACGACGCAACATGGACTCAGCAGA
Organism: Zaprionus tsacasi; assembly: GCA_018904105.1. Classification (NCBI taxonomy): domain Eukaryota; kingdom Metazoa; phylum Arthropoda; class Insecta; order Diptera; family Drosophilidae; genus Zaprionus; species Zaprionus tsacasi. The sequence goes on along the minus strand of JAEIFR010000620.1, from coordinate 26,894 downwards.
CTCGGTGAACATAGCTAGTAGCCTAGCTTTGAGAGCCGGGTATTTGTCAACAGCCAGTTGATTTTGGACCAAGTCAGCTACACTCAATGCAATATCTTCCTCCAACTGTACAGTGATGAGACCGAACTTGTCTTGTTGATGATGCTGTTCAGACGAAACGCGCGCTCAACTTGTGCAAACCAGAGATCTGGATTGATTCTACTGAATTTTGGCACATTAATTTTTGGAGACGATGAACTGTTGCAACAGGCGGTGCAGAGGGAACTTGGTGCGTTGCTGTGTCTTGGTGTGCCTCACGTAATGCATCCATTTCTCTTTGCATTTGCGAAGTTGGTCTTCGATATCATTCAATGGTTTAGTCACGTTGTTTGTTTCAAAATTTAGTCTCCCCTAGGTTAATGAGCAAAGATTGTATCGTGGTTGTTACATGCGATTCTATTAGTTGATATTAGTTTGCTGCCAGTGTTCATAAAATGCGTCGTATATATGAGCTTTGGTGTGTTATTTCATCACAGGCTGCTGATGAAATTCGTAGAGCAGCTTTATTACTTGTCAAGTGTTAAACGTTTAAGATATGTGAAAGGCGCGAGCTTTAATGAACGCCAAGAAGAAGAAGTGAAGAGATGTGAGCTCCGATTGATATCAACAACTAACAGACAGTGTTACTTAACACATTATCACATTATCAGCGGAAACAAGTGGGTAGGGCTACAGTCGAACGCCCGACAGTAGGATACCCTTCTCCCAATTTTTAAAATCCGTTACATACGTGTAACCACACTCATAATTTCAAACAGAAATTTCGCACAAATACTTCTACTACATATAGCTTTCTCGCTCACACTCACACAGCGACGCACGTTAAGAGTGACGTCGACGTCGACGTCAACTGCTAAAGTAGCGCGCAGGCTGCTGCTCGTACATTTGTACTGAAAACGTTGACTTGAATAACTTCTGTGTTATTGGTCCGATCAAATTGTAATTTGGAGAATATTACTGTCGAGTTTAAGTCGAGATTACAAAAATTTCGTCATAGCCATGGAAACGCGGGACACACTGCCCTTGTTAGACGTTTTGAAGGTCAAACTGCTTGCTGAAGGAGAGAGAAGGATCACCGAAGCCAGAGATAACGCATTCGAGGCAAAGGCGCAATCGGAGAACATAAAGAGCAAGAGAAGAGACAAATCAAACGTGGAGTGTTATAACTGTGGACAGCGAGGCCACAATAAAAATCAATGTAAAGCGCAAGGCAAAAACGCAAAAGAGAAAGAGTGCAAGAACAGATCATATACAGTAGTGCCTGCGAGTGACGTACGAGAGTTGGAAGCGTCCAGCTGGTGTCTTGATAGTGGGGCTACAGCTCATATGTGTTGCACTCGAAGTCTTTTTACCAATTATGTGGGCCAAGAGGAAGATATTATTTTGACAGACAACAACGTAATGAGAGCAGTTGTTAAAGGTGACGTAATGGTGAAAACAGATCATTGCAATCTGAAGCTGCGGAATGTATTGCACGTTCCAGAAATGAAAGGAAATTGTATGTCTATTAATTGAGCAGTTTCTCGAGGTTGTACTGTAACATTTCGCAAAGACTATTGTACACCAGAAAGGAGAAGAAGTGTTGAAAGCGCAAAGAAAGAACAAACTGTTTATTTTCGAGAGCAGGCGGAACACTTGTTTAGCAGCTATTCAGACCAGTGCAAGTCTGTGGCATAATCGATATGGACATTTAAATAATGTCAGTTTATCCAAGTTAGTAAAACATTCAATGGTGCAAGACATCAATTGTGTTAATTTTTCTGTAAGAAGTCAGTGCCTGTCGTGTATGAAGAGCAAGATACATACACAGCCCTTTCCAGTACCGGAGAACAGAGCGAAGCACCAACTAGAACTGATTCACACGGATGTGTGTGGTCCAATGTAAAAGAAGTCAATTGGAGGAGCTTCTTATTTTGTCACATTTATTGATGACATGTCTCGCCGTGTGTTTGTGTACTTCATAAAGTCCAAAGACGAAGTATACGAAAAGTTTGTACTTTTTAAAAACATGGCAGAAAGTCAGCTTGGACGCAAGATAAAAGCAATACGCAGCGATAATGGCCGTGAGTTTGTTAATAAACGTTTGGACAATTTGCTTCAGGAAAATGGAATCGTAAGGCAGTTGACGGTCCCATACAGTCCGCAGCAAAACGGTGTGGCAGAGCGAGCCAACCGAACCCTGGTGGAAATGGCCAGGAGTTTGCTTATTCATTCAGGAATGACGGAGAGCCTTTGGGCAGAGGCGGTGATGACAGCGTGTTACAGCAGAAATCGGTCGCCAAATGCAGCTCTTGACAGAATTATTCCCTATAGGGCGTGGAGTGGCAAGAAACCTAATGTGAGTCATTTGCGAATTTTCGGATCGTTGACGGTGGGACTAGATGGAGGTCACCGTGGAAAATTCAAAGCCAAAGGTAAGGAATATCGATTCGTTGGATATTCCCTGGAATCAAAAGGGTACAGGTTGTACGATCAGGTGACGCAACAGGTCATTGTTAAACGCGATGTTTTATTTAATGAAATTCAAGAAGACGAGCCTAAGATTTTTGAATTTCCAGCTGCAGAAGCATCTCCCAGAAAAGCTGAAAATGTACTCAAGGTGGAGTGGCAGCATGAGGAGGATGAGCAGACAGAAGATGATAAAAATGAGGAATCCAGTGAGAACCTCAGTGCAGAGCGTTCAGAAAGAGACACGGATCGTAACCAGCAGGATGAGGAGGCGGCGCCACCGGCAGGAGAGGCAATGAGAATCGGGCCTGGGAGGCCTAGAATAATTCGGACCGGTAAGTCAGGCAGACCAAGGAAGGAATATAACGTTGTCAATGCCATGGTCAAGGCTGAAATCCCACTCCCTCAAAGCTGTGAAGAAGCGTTACATAGCCAGCAAGCTACTTTTTGGCAGGAAGCCATGAAGTCGGAATATGACGATGGGTTTTTACCATTAAAAGGGACGGTGAAGGCAATCCCGAGCGGTATAAAGCTCGCTTGGTAGCGAAGGGTTGCTCGCAGAAATTTGGAGTTAACTATGGACAGACTTTTTCACCAGTATGTCGATATGAAACCATACGCTAAAGCTAAAGATGTACCTTCACCAGATGGATGTGTGTACAGCCTACCTCAATAGTCATTTGAGCGAGACCGTATATATGAAACAGCCTAAGATTTTCGACGACGATCAGTGCAAGGACAAGGTTCTGAGGCTCAATAAGGCAATATACGGACTAAAACAGGCAGGACGAGAGTGGAACGGCACCCTAGATGAAGCACTTCGAGAGATCGGTTTCGTGCCCTGCCAATACCAAGCATGTTTGTACAAACAGGACATAAACGGTAACCTGTGTCTTGTACTAATTTATGTTGATGATCTTCTTATAGCGTGCCAGATTTGAATGCGTCGACAAAGGTCAGCTTTACACGTTCTTGGGTATGCAGATAGAACGTGAAGGCGAGTTGGGCCGTATAACGATGAATCAGACGTTGTACATCAAGGATATGCTGCAGAGACACGGCTTGGAGCACTGTAGGCCGACAGCGACACCGTTAGACGCGGGATTTCAGGTGGTGTGTAACAAAGAGGATTGTGTTACTCAGGATCCAACTGAATATTAGTCCGCAATAGGAGAGTTAATGTGGATTGCGTTAACATCAAAGCCAGATATATATCACTCAGTTGTAAAGCTGGCGCAGCGAAATAAGAAACCGCATAGCGAACATATATCGGCTGTGAAACATGTGATGCGGTATTTGGCAGGAACGGGCAAGAAAACCTTAAGCTATCAGGCTGGAGGGTTGCCGTTGGTGGGCTACATTGATGCCGACTGGGCAGGTGATGTCAGCCACCGACGTTCGTACACAGGATTTGTTTTCTTCTTGTCAGGAGGCCCTATCTCCTGGAAGTCGGAAAAGCAAAACAGTGTTGCATTAAGCAGCACGGAAGCAGAATATATGGCGCTTTCATCAGCTGTAAAGGAGACTCTACATCTGAGGCGTTTAATCATCGAGATCGGTTGTGGAAGGAAGGATACCCCAACAATTATCCATGGAGACAATCTTAGCGCTCAGAATTTGGCCAAAAATCCAGTTTACCATGCTCGGTCAAAGCATATTGATATCAGGTATCATTTCATCAGGGAAGTTATCCAGAAAGGCGATGTTGAATTAAAATATGTACCAACTAACGATATGATAGCCGCTATGTTAACAAAGAATTTGTCAACACTGAAACATGAAAAATTGATTAAGCTTATGAATGTAATGTAAATTGTTGTATTTAGAAATGAAAACATTGAGGAGAGGTGTTGAAATTAGGTACAATATTTCCATTTATAAGCGTATGTAAACAGAACATAGGAATAACAGAATGTAAGCGAACTGAGAAACAGAGAGACAGCTGTTATGCTTAGTTCATTAGAGTTGAGAATAAGAAAGCGAACGCAAGCAGATCGCCGCGCGGAGTCGCGAACAATAAATAATATTGAAACGCATGATCTTTTATTTTATTTCCACATCGGCGGAATTCTCCTCTCATCAAATAGTACTCAGATTTTCATAAAATCGCAACAGGTAGCTTCATTTAGCCGATCGTTAATCGTTTTAAGTTAAACAAGTAGATATGGCTACAGTCGAGCGCTCGACAGTAAGATACCCTTCTCCCAATTTTTAAAATCCGTTACAAACGTGCAACCACACTCATAATTTCAAACATAAATTTTGCACAAATACTTCTACTACATGTAGCTGTCTCGCTCACACTCACACAGCGACGCACGTTAAGAGTGACGTCGACGTCGGCGTCAACTACTGAAAGCAGCGCGCAGACTGCTGCATTTGTACTGAAAACGTTGACTTGAATAACTTCTGTGTTAATAATCCGATCATATTGTAATTTGGAGAATATGTTCGTATGGCATATAGCTTTATACATACTAAAGCAGAACTTTATGAGTTTAATAGTTTGCTTAATAATCACAAATTACCGATTTGCGGGGGCGGTGGGCGTGGCATCAAACATTTAACATAAACTTCATCTGCTTGCTAAATTTAGGAACCTCCATACCAAATTTGGTGTCTCTAGCTTTTTTAATAGCTGAGATCCGTTGTCTCAAACAGACAGACGGACAGACGGACAGACGGACAGACGGACAGACGGACAGACAGACGGACATGGCTCAATCGACTCGTCTAGTGATCCTGAGTAAGAATATATATACTTTATGGGGTCTGCCACGCCTCCTTATGCCTGTTACATACATTTCACAAAGTTAGTATACCCTTTTTTGACCATTTTCAATGGTCGAAGGGTATAAAAAGTTAGATTTTGATGAAACTGTATTATTAAGGACACACTTAGATTTGGATGTGGTAAGCCTGTTAGCTATATCTTAAAATATAATGAAAATCGGCCGATAGGTTCCATGACAGCTATACGATATATCGGTCCGATCTGGCTCGTTCCGACTTATGTAAAGAGGGCTCTAATGGCAGAACGGTTATAGTTGCAGGTGCATAGTACAAGTATTTTTAGGGCCATGGTTCAAATCCCCTCACATGAAACAATTTTTTTTGTTTGCGTCGCTGTGTGAGTGCGAGGGAGAAAGCTATATGTAGTATAGAATTTCTGTTTAAAACAAGTCGGTAAGGCTACAGTCGAGCGCTCGACAGTAAGATACTCTTCTCCCAATTTTCTAAATCTGTTAAAAACGTGTAACACGTTGACTTGAATAACTTCTGTGTTATTGATCCCATCGGAATGTAATTTAAAGGATATGTTCATATGGCATTAAGCTTTATGTATACCGAAACAGAACTTTATAAGTTAAATAGTTTGCCAAATTTGGTGTCTCTAGCTTTTTTAATAGCTGAGATCCGTTGTCTCAGACAGACAGACGGACAGACAGACGGACATGTCTCAATCGACTCGGCTAGTGATCCTGAGTAAGAATATATATACTTTATGGGGTCTGCCACGCCTTCTTATGCCTGTTACATACATTGCACAAAGTTAGTATACCCTTTTTTGACCATTTTCAATGGTCGAAAGGTATAAATATGTTCATACATATGTACACTGTACAAGTAAAATCTTATTATATACATATATATACATATATTATATAAATAATTCGCAACATTCCTTTTGAAATAAATATCTAAACACAATTATACTATGTGTTATATACCGAAAATCGCAGCTCTCACTTAAGCCGTAAATTCTATGTATTAGCTTTGGCTCTTAGGACACCTGCAGCTAAATTGAAGAAATTTTGGCATTCACTGTGTACTTGTCTTTGCTTTGGTCAAATCAAACTGCGCACACATATTGAATTTCAAGTGAACTGGCCACCTTTGGCTGCTACTACTGTTCCACTTGCCTGCTCAGAATTGTGGCCAATACTTGACTTACGGCTGTCCATATTGGTCAAATTTGACTAGCGAGCATTACTCAAATTGTGAGTTTGAAGCCGCGGGGCAGCACGGGCTGCTCCACATGAAACCACATCGAGCCGTAGCCATTCAGGAGTCCGCTCAGAGTGCTCACTGTGTATGGGCGTAAGGCAGCCGTTGCTTCTGTCACCTGCAACAGCACGCACACATCTCTGACAGTTTAACTGTCATTAATAAAGAGCTGCTCGCACTCCTACCACACACACACACACACGTATTTAGTGCGGCATAATTGATGTGTTTTTGTGAGTAATGTTGAGCTTTTTTTTGGGACGCCGCACACTGACTTGCCAACTTTGGTTGCTGAATTTCGGAAATGGAGAGCCGCCTCCGTACCATCCGATTACTTCTGCCCCGACCACCATCGCGCTTATCACACTGTCCGTTTGTAGCCGGACGTCTATTAGTCTCTGTCTCTCTCTCTCTCTCTTTCTATCTCTCTCTCTCTCTATAGCTCTCTCTTCTACCTTTCTCGTTCAAGTCTAGTTGGGTTACGACGCTCGCCCCTGGCTGCTTGTTTGTCTGCTCTGAGTGATGACTTCAAATTGGCCGTTGCTGATGAGGAACACACACACTAACACGCACACTCGAGGACGTCATGTGTGGCCAGCCATGTGTTTACAAGGCGAAACACATGTGAGCGTCTTCATCGAAGGCACGTATCTTGATCGCTGTTATTGCCTTAGATATAACTAAAATTGACTTAGATAAGTCAGCAGATGCATCTGCAATGCTAATTGGGGACAGCCAAAACTGCAGGACATGGCTTTAATATATTTAAGATACATTTTATGAACTGAAAATTATAATTTAAAAATTACTTTATTGCTATTTTTAGAACATTTTTTGTCGATATGGATTGAAAGATTAATACACATAGAAAGTTTCATCTCATATACCCTTGTAGAGGGTATATTAATTTTAGCCAGAAGTTTACAACGCACCTTAGGAGACATTTCCGACCCTATAAAGTATATATATTCTGAATCAACATCAACAGAGGAGTCGATGTCCGTCTGTCCGTCCGTCCGTCTGTCTGTTGCAACGCAAACTAGTCTCTCAGTTTTTGAGCTATCTTCATGAAACTTGGCACGCTGTAAATAAGTCGGAACGAACCAGATCGGAGCAATACATCGTATAGCTGCTGTTTTCAAGATATTGCATCAAGATTTGGCAATTATTATTCTTATTACGTTCTTAATGTGCTGTCAATTGTCAAAAGCGGACCAATAAAACATATATGTAGCTGCCATAGGAATAATCGGCTGAAATCAGGGTTTTTGTATGCAAACCTGTTTTGTTTTTGAAAATACCCCACATTGTCAATATTTTTTAATGTTATACAGTAACCCGCTATTAGTTTTTTAATTTAAATATCTCAGACGTTTATATTCTAATCTAAATGTATTTAATGTTTAGTATAACTGCAGGGGTATATAAAACTTCGGCAAGCCGAAGGTAGCCTTGCTTTATTGTTTTATACCCGCTACTCATTGAGTAGAAGGGTATTATAACTTTGTTCCAACCGAAAATGTATGTAACAGGCAGAAGGAGGAATCTCCTGCACTCTGACCAAGTTTATTTTAGATTTTTGCCACGACTCCACACGCCCCATAAACTGAAAAAAATTGATTACAGCCGCAATATTAGCTCAACAGTAACGTTTTGATATATTTATTATAAACTAGCGACCAGCCCCGGCTTCGCACGGTGTATTGCTGATACTAAATACACTAAAGAACAAGTGGCAGAGAACGGCTTCGGTTCAACCAAATGTGTGTAGGACACAATCATTCATATGAAAAATCACGCTATTCGGCCACAGTGTCAAAGTGTGTATGTATCAAGAAATTCGCTGCTGAAGCGACAGCGTGACTGAGTCTCCCCCTTCCACTTTTCGTTTCGTTTCTCACTTGCCGATTCGCTGCCTCGTGTGTATCATTTTCGTCTTGACCCATTTGGGCTATTTGGTCATGTATACTAAGATTCGCTTTGACACACAAATAGCGCGCCTCTACACAAATCATCCCTAAGGAAGCGCTTCAACAGTGTGTATTTAGGGTTTTAATTTAATAAGGGAAATAATTTAACTGAAGAAGGAATCCGAATTGAATAATTGATAATTGCTAGCAATGTAATATATAAAAAATAAACATGAAATAAATTATTATGTAATGTTATACAATTTATTTACTAACTATTTTTAAAATAAAAATAAAAAAAAATTTTAATTCATAGAAAATTGTGAAAATTAACACCCCCAGATAATCCTGAATACCTGTTTTATATCTAATTCATGAAAAACGCCTTGCTTAGGTATGCAAATAACCCCTTTTTAGGGACATTCCCAAAAAATAGCTGAGTTACAAATTCTTGGAAAATACCAAGAGTAGGTACGCAAACAATTGCAGCTGCATTTAGGTAGAGAAAAAAGGGTCATCTAGACGCCGCGGCGCCTCAGTAATTGCATAGGCAAAAATTACAACCACAAAAAACATGCATACACACCAGCCCATACGCACTCCTACTGCTCGAGTGCGACCTCGCTCGACCGAAAAAAAATGTATCTATGATCCAAATGCCAATGTGTATCAATCGTCGATTTACCCAGACCAAGTGTTTGAGCAAACGGACCGGCGCGTGAGCTGATAGACTTTGATTCGGAAATTCGTTGATACGATACGATACGATTTAAAAAGATTGGATCGAATTGGATCGACTGACACGCGACTGAAGCGAGTTGTGGGTCAATTCGTTTCGTTTCACCGCCGCTGTTGGATTCAGTGAATTGATGACACTGAAATTTCGTGTTTGATGCGATTCAAGAAAAATGTGATATTTGCAGTTCTCTGACAAGTGGATATGTCTACAGTCGAGCGCTCGACAGTAAGATACCCTTCTCCCAATTTTCTAAATCTGTTAGAATCGTGTAACCACACTCATAATTTCAAGCACAGAATTTTTCACAAATACTTCTACTACATATAGCTTTCTCGCTCACACTCACACATCGACGCACGTTAAGAGTGACGTCGACGTCGGCGTCAACTACTGAAATCAGCGCGCAGGCTGCTGCTCGTGCATTTGTACTGAAAACGTTGACTTCAATAACTTCTGTGTTATTGGTCCGATCGAATTGTAATTTGGAGAATATGTTCGTATGGTATATAGATTTATAGATATAGATTTATACAAAGTAGCTAGTAGTAGTGCCTCTAGCTTTTTTAATAGCTGAGATCCGTTGTCTCAAACAGACAGACGGACAGCCGGACAGACAGACGGACATGGCTCAATCGACTCGGCTAGTGATCCTGGGCAAGAATATACATATATACTTTATGGGGTCTGCCACGCCTCCTTATGCCTGTTACATACATTTCACAAAGTTAGTATACCCTTTTTTGACCATTTTCAATGGTTGAAGGGTATAACAAATATAAAATACAACAAAACATAAAAAAATTAAAATATGTAAGTTATTTTTTTGCCGTGCGGATTCGAACCCTGACCGTTTGCATAGGAGTCCGTCATCCGAACACCTAGACAACTGTCGCTGCGCTCTGCGCATGCTAAAATTGCATATTTAGACCATTTGCTCAAATGTGTCATATTGTCTTGTACAACAATAACACTTCTACTGGATTGAATGATACAATTTGTTGAAATTATCATATATATATGAAACTAAATTTTATAATGATGAAAAAAAAATTTCTACTTAGAAGTGAAAAAAAAAGTGTATAAAAGCCGCCCGCCTGCCTTTTTTCTCAAGGATTGAACCTACATGTCTTTTTGCTTGATGATGTCGCCCTTGATGGTCGGCAGCTCAACACATTTGACTATCCCCGCAACTACTAACTGATCGGCTAAGTTACTATTTCGATCTCATATACACACATACCATTTTCGCATTAAAAAGATCGAAAATGCACATGGCTGGCAGCAGCTTGCAGGCAAGGCATCATAAAGCAATAGAGAACGTTAACTTACGTAACTTACGTATTTATCTAGATGTATGCCAAAGCTAAAAGTTAACACTTCAATATTTTGCTTAATAATCGCATAAGAAAACAATTTTTTTTTATTTACGAGGGCGGTGGGCGTGGTAGGCAAAATTTTAAAATGACGTTTACTGCCTAGGATATACATTATTCTTTCTGCCAAATTTGGAGTCTCTAGCTTTCTTAATAGCTGAGAACCGTTGTCTCATACAGACAGACAGACAGACAGACAGACAGACAGACAGACAGACGGACAGACAGACATGGCTAGATCGACTCAGCGAGTGATCCTGAGTAAGAATATATATATATTATGGGGTCGCAGATGCCTCCTTCTGCAAACAAATTACAATCCGATGGGACCTATAACGAAGTTATTTACTATAAGTCAACGTTTTCAGTATTAGCAGTAGCCTGCGCTCTGCTTTGAGTAGTTGACGCCGACGTCGCTGTATGAGTGCGAGCGAGTAAGCTATATGTAGTGTAGTTACACGTTTGTAACAGATTTAGAAAATTGGGAGAAGAGTATCTTACTGTCGAGCGCTCGACTGTAGCCATACCCACTTGTTTAGAAACTAGCTTTTTGTCAAGCATTTAAAATATTTTATGTTTAGTATTTCAAATACAGTATTATAAGGGTTGGTTAAGGGTGAGTTGTTATTGTCTTTACACACACACGACACAATAATAATTTGTTAAAGCCTTCTGATAAGTTCTAACTGGAAAGCAATGAAAGCAAAGCGGCAACATCCAATAAGAACACGTGCAACTTTCATAGTAAAAATAAAATTTCTGACGGTGAGATGTGTTTTTTCGCTTAGTTGTAGGGGGTATACCACAGTCGGGCGTGCCCGACAGTAACCTTTCCGACTTGTTTTGGCATCACTTAATTGTTCAGGTGTGTTTGCTGCTTTACGGTTTGATAAATTAATCACCATTAGTAGGCGCAGCTTCGTTCGTTAATAGAAACAAATTGTTTTCGTGTGTGCCAGTGCGATGTGTTTGCGTGGGTGTGAGCGTGGGCGTGGGCATGTGTATTTTAGTGCGTGCGACTGGCAACGATTAGTGTTGCTTATTTAAAAAAATATTTGCCGTTTCTGCGGCATATTAATTTAAATTTATTTAATCCTTGTGCGCGGATAGCTGCAGATACATATTTCTCCATTTGCGAGAGACAATATAGAAGGAGACGGGAGAGACGGAGATAGCTGTGCGGGAGACACGAACGAATGCAATTTCATTTGAATGCCAGCCTGCATTCGTTGCATTTAATTTCATTTAATTTTCATCCACACGACCCACATCACATCATTTCCCGCTAGTCATTTCGACAATCCAAAAACTGCTTTTTCCCATTTCTTCTCCTTCTGCAACAGCCGCCGGCGGCGCGTCGTCTTCCCGCTGCTTCCACTGCTCTAGCAGTTGCTGTGCGCTTTTCACTTTTCATGAATAATAAAGTGAAAGTCTAGTTAGTTTTTGGATGCCTGTTTGCCTACCAGACTCACGTTGACTGCTTCCATAAACTCCCACCCTCCTACGGTGCACCTTCCCTTGGCTGCCTCGGCGCCAGTGCGCTTCCGCGGCATCCGACGTCATTTCTCGGGCTGCTTGCACCCTTGTACATTTTGTAATTTCGTTGCATACTTTTGTGAGCTCCCGCAGCCCGTCCCTCTTCACAACACCTTCACTGCCACGGCTCGCTTTTTACGTCGCCTTGAAAGGACGACTACATCCAATTGTTGCCCGGGCGCTTTTCTTTTTCATTCAGTATGCACATTTCCTTGTTGTGCTGCATTTAATGAATAATTTTAATAGTTTTCCCATTGACTGAGGTAGTCAGGAGAAGGGTAATTCTTACATTGACTACCAGAAAGCGGATGCCAGTGCAGGAAAAATTTTTTTTTCATTTTAACATTATATTTAAGTACGTTTTGGATGCCATTGAAAACAGTCTTATATAGTTTTTATTATTCAAAAGGCTAACCTTGTTTACCTTTCTTCTAGGTATGGGAAATTTGAATGATTGTGCAAACAAAATATCTTTTGAACAGCATACAAAGAAGAATGAATGTGATGTTGTTTGAACTTTCTGCTGCGCAACACATATAAAGGACATTATATAAATCTATCCTTCAAAGTCTTTGATAGATTATTGTGTGATACCCGCTATAACTCTGAAAAAAGACACGTTCGAAATGTAATTAATACGTTCCTGCTTACCATCTCGTATTTGTTTTGTCTATACAAGTTCTCGGCGTGGCATACCCCATAAAGTATATATATTATTTCTCAGGATCACGAGTCGCTTGAGTCATGTCCGTCTGTCTGGCTGCCTGTCTGTAAGAGACAATAGATCTCAGCTGTTATAAATGCTAGAGACACCGAATTTGGCAAGAAGGTTCCTATATATCATAGGCAGTTTGTGTTAAATGTTTAATGCCACGCCCACCGCCTCCGCAAATCGATTATTAATGAAAGTATTAAATGTGTAGCGTACTGCTTCTGTATACATAAAGCGATATAAAGTGATATATGAACATATCCTCCAATTTACAATCCGATCAGATCAATAGCACAGAAATTATTCAAGTCAACGCTTTCTGTACGAGCAGTTGACGTCGACGTCTCAACGCGTCACTTTACTCATTATGAACGTGTCTGTGTAAGTGCGAGCGAGTAAGCTATATGTAGTAGGATAATATATGCAAAATTCTCTGTTTGAAATTATGAGTGTGGTTACATATTGGAATTTGGGCGAAGGGTATTTGACTGCGAGCGAGCTCGACTATACCCTTTCCGACCAGTTTTTATACCCTTCGACCATTGAAAATGGTCAAAAAAGGGTATACTAACTTTGTGCAATGTATGTAACAGGCATAAGGAGGCGTGGCAGACCCCATAAAGTACATATATTCTTAATCAGGAGCAATAGCCGAGTCGATTGAGCCATGTCCGTCTGTCTGTCCGTCTGTCCGGCTGTCCGGCTGTCCGTCTGTCCGTCTGTCCGTCTGTCTGTTTGAGACAACGAATCTTAGCTATTAAAAGAGCTAGAGACACCAAATTTGGCATGGAGGTTCCCATATTTCCCAAGCAGCTGAAGTTTATTTCAAATGTTTGATGCCACGCCCACCGCCCCCGCAAATCAGTAATTTGAGATTATTAAGCAAAGTATTAAACTTGTAATGTTCTGCTTTGGTATGTATAAAGCTGAATGCAATATGAACATATTCTCCAAATTACAATCCGATCGAATCAATAACACAGGAGTTATTCAAGTCAACGTTTTCAATACAAATGTACGAGCAGCAGCCTGCGCGCTGCTTTGAGCAATTGACGTCGACGTCGACGTTGCGTCGTGTCGCTTTACTCTTTACGCGCGTCGCTGTATGAGTGCGACCGAGTAAGCTATATGTAGTGTAGTTACACGATTGTAACAGATTTAGAAAATTGGGAGAAGGGTATCTTACTGTCGAGCGGTCGACTGTAGCCTTACCCACTTGTTATACTTTGTTCCATTCGAAAATGTATGTAACAGCAGAAGAAAATCAGTAACAACAGCCGAGTCGATATAGCCATGTCCATCTGTCCGTCCGTACGTGTGAACACCTGGTTCTCAGCTATTAAAAAAGCTAGACCTTCCAAATTTGGTGACATATGTGTTGTTACTGCAGGCTGATCAAGTTTATTTTGGATTTGAGCCACGCCTCCACCCGTTTCTGTAAATTGAAAAAAATTGACTACAGCCGCAATATTAGCTCTACAGCAACAGTTTTTTTAAATACGTTATAAATACCATCTTGCGAACGTTTCAGTAAGATTGGATGATAAATATGGAAGATATTAAAGAATTAATAGTGTCATGTGACCACGTGTTTTTGTCTGTTTTATTATATTTGATATGCAAAATATGCAGGTTCAACTCCGCGGTAAGCACTTTCTTCAATGATATGTACCAACATTATTTGCACTGATCGTGATTGCAATTTTATAGTAGATGCATAAAAGATGCGGTGGCTGAGAGGATGTGGTGGTCGACTGTGAAGCAAAATGGTTCGGGTTCGAATCTCCTACTCGACGCAAGTTGGTTTTCTAGATTTTACTTTTTTTCAAGCACTTAAAATATTTAAAATTTAGTATTAAATACATTTGATTAAAATGAATTTTAAGGGAAGTGAGCTGGTATTAGTTTTTGTCCTGTACGATAAGTTTAATAGTTTCATAATGAAATCTCATAACCGCTAATCGCAGATCGGTTATATTTGCAGAAAATACCCTTACATGAATATGAATACATATTTTTTGGTTTTCCTTCTTTTCTTGTTATACCCTTCGACCATTGAAAATGGTCAAAAAAGGGTATACTAACTTTGTGCAAAATGTATGTAACAGGCATAAGAAGCCGTGGCAGACCCCATAAAGTATATACATATATTCTTGCTCAGGATCACTAGCCGAGTCGATTGAGCCATGTCCGTCTGTCTGTCTCTTTGAGACAACAGATCTCAGCTATTAAAAGACCTAGAGACACCAAATTTTTTATGTAAGTTCCTATATATCCGAGGCAGAACAAGTTTATGTTAAATGTTTGATGCCACGCCTACCGCCCCCGCAAATCGGTAATTTATGATTATTAAGCAATCCGATCGGATCAATAACACAGGAGTTATTCAAGTCAAAGTGTTCAATGTTTCACGTATGTAACAGATTCAGAAAATTAGGATTAGGGTATCTTACTGTCGAGCGCTCGACTGTAGCCTTACCCACTGGTTTTTATACCCTTGCAGAGGGTATATTAATTTTAGCCAGAAGTTTGCAACGCACCTTAGGAGACATCTCCGACCCTATAAAGTATATATATTCTGAATCAGCATAAACAGAGGAGTCCAAAAATGGATGTCCGTCTGTCCGTCCGTCCGTCCGTCCGTCCGTCCGTCCGTCCGTCTGTTGCAACGCAAACTAGTCTCTCAGTTTTTGAGCTATCTTCATGAAACTTGGCATATAAGCTTCTTATTGCTGCGCGCTGTAAATAAGTCGGAACGAGCCAGATCGGACCGATATATCGTATAGCTGTCATAGAAACTATCGGCCGATTTTTGTTGTTTTTCAAGATATTGCAACAAGATTTATCAAATTTTATTCTTATTACGTTCCTAATGTGCTGTCAAAATTGTATCAAAATCGGACCTTTATAACATATAGCTGCCATAGGAACAATCGGCTGAAATTAGGGTTTTTGTATGCAAACCTGTTTTGTTCTTGGAAATACAGCACATTATCAATACTTTTTAATGTTATACAGTAACCCGCCCTTATTTTTTCCATTTAAATATCTCAGACGTTTATATTCTATAGCTGTTATAGGAACAATCAGTCAGTCCGTCTGTCTGTTGCAACGCAAATTAGTCCCCCAGTTATTGAGCTATCTTCATAAAAGTTGGCCCACAAGCTTCTTAATTCTGCCTTCATTAAATAAGTCGGAACGGGCCAGATTGGACTGATATATCGAACAGCTGTCATGGAGCCTATCGGTCGATTTTCGTTATATATTCAAGATATAGCTATCAGGCTTACCACATCCAAATCTAAGTATGTCCTTAATAATAAAGTTTCATCAAAATCGAAGTTTTATAACTTATAACGATCAACGATCGGCCTAATGAAGGTACCTGTTGCAATTTTATAATAATCTGAGTACTATTACATATAACTGTGTTCAACTGCAAGGGTATAAAACCTTCGGCAAGCCGAAGGTAGCCTTGCTTTCTTGTTTTAATTTTTTTTTGCATTAAAATTGATGAGTATTTTAAAATGATGACAACGAAGTTTTTACGATATTTGAGGCGAGTTCGAATCTTAAGTGATATTTCGCAGCAACATAAAATATCTGGTTGGATTATTGCAATTCTCAATAAATATGTGAAGCATTAAATAGGCGTCTCTTTTACACATTCATAATTAAGAGCCCTCTGATAGTTTCTAACGGAAAGCACTGAAAACAAAGAGGACAAATCCAATAAGAACCACGTACAACTTTCAAAGTACAAACAAATTTGAGACTGTGAGATGTATCTTTTCGCAAAGTTGTAGCGGCTGTACCACAGTCGGGCACACCCGACATACATTGCACAAAGTTAGTATACCCTTTTTTGACCATTTTCAATGGTCGAAGGGTATAATTATGCCCCTCAGGGGATTCGAACCGTGCATCTCAAAAAAGCTTGTAATATGCATAGTTTGCTGCAACTGTAACCACTCCGCCATTAGCACATTATTAATTGGACCGGCAAAGTTGCATTATGAGACCATTCAGCTTGTCGTACAGGACAAAAACTAATACCAACTCACTCACTTCCCATAAAATTCTTTTTAATCAAATGCATTTAATTCTAAACTTAAAATATTTTAAATACTTGAAAAAAAAACAAGTGGGTAAGGCTACAGTCGACCGCTCGACAGTAAGATACCCTTCTCCCAATTTTCTAAATCTGTTACAATCGTGTAACTACACTACATATAGCTTACTCGGTCGCACTCATACAGCGACGCGCGTAAAGAGTAAAGCGACACGACGCAACGTCGACGTCGACGTCAATTGCTCAAAGCAGCGCGCAGGCTGCTGCTCGTACATTTGTATTGAAAACGTTGACTTGAATAACTCCTGTGTTATTGATTCGATCGGATTGTAATTTGGAGAATATGTTCATATTGCATTCAGCTTTATACATACCAAAGCAGAACATTACAAGTTTAATACTTTGCTTAATAATCTCAAATTACTGATTTGCGGGGGCGGTGGGCGTGGCATCAAACATTTGAAATAAACTTCAGCTGCTTGGGAAATATGGGAACCTCCATGCCAAATTTGGTGTCTCTAGCTCTTTTAATAGCTAAGATTCGTTGTCTCAAACAGACAGACGGACAGACGGACAGCCGGACAGCCGGACAGACGGACAGACAGACGGACATGGCTCAATCGACTCGGCTATTGCTCCTGATTAAGAATATATGTACTTTATGGGGTCTGCCACGCCTCCTTATGCCTGTTACATACATTGCACAAAGTTAGTATACCCTTTTTTGACCATTTTCAATGGTCGAAGGGTATAAACAGATTTCAGAAAACTCGGACCGGACCACCGAGTGGAATTGGAACCCGTACCCTTGCGCTTCACAGACAACGACCACATCCACTCAGCCACTGCACCTTTTTTGCACATACTATAAAATTGCAATAATGATCAGTGCAAATAACTTTAGTACATATAATTGAAAAAAAAGTGCTTGCCGCCGGAGTTGAACCTGCATATTTTGCATAAATAACATAATAAAACAGGCAAAACACGTGGTCACATGGCACTACTATTTCTTTAATACCTTCCATGTTTATAGTCCAATCTTACTGAAATTTTCACGAAACGTCCGCAATATGGTATTTATAACATATATAAACAAGTGGGTAGGGCTACAGTCGAACGCCCGACAGTAGGATACCCTTCTCCCAATTTTTAAAATCCGTTACAAACGTGAAACCACACTCATAATTTCAAACAAAAATTTTGCACAAATACTTCTACTACATATAGCTTTCTCGCTCACTCTCACACAGCGACGCACGTTAAGAGTGACGACGACGTCGGCGTCAACTACTGAAAGCAGCGCGCAGGCTGCTGCTCGTGCATTTGTACTGAAAACGTTGACTTCAATAACTTCTGTGCTATTGGTCCGATCAGATTGTAATTTGGAGAATATGTTCGTATGGTATATAGCTTTATACATACCAAAGCACAACTTTATAAGTTTAATAGTTTGCTTAATAATCACAAATTACCGATTTTCGGGGGCGGTGGGCGTGGCATCAAACATTTAACATAAACTTCATCTGCTTGCGAAATTTAGGAACCTCTATACCAAATTTGGTGTCTCTAGCTTTTTTAATAGCTGAGATCCGTTGTCTCAAACAGACAGACGGACAGACGGACAGACAGACGGACATGGCTCAATCGACTCGGCTAGTGATCCTGAGTAAGAATATATATACTTTATGGGGTCTGCCACGCCTCCTTATGCCTGTTACATACATTTCACAAAGTTAGTATACCCTTTTTTGACCATTTTCAATGGTCGAAGGGTATAAAAACTGTTACTGTAGACCTAATATTGCAGCTGTTGTCCATTTTTTTGAAAGTTTTAAGGGCGGGTGGAGGCGTGGCAAAAATCTAAAATAAACTTGATAAGCGTGCAGTAATAACACATATTGTCACAAAATTTGGTATCTCTAGCTCTTACAATAGCTGAGATCCAGGTTTTCACACGGACGGACAGACAGACAGACAGACGGACAGACGGACATGGCTATATCGACTCGGCTGTTGATACTGATTAAGAATATATATACTTTATGGGGTCGGAGATGTCTCTTTCTGCCTGTTACATACATTTTCGGTTTGAACAAAGTTATAATACCCTTCTACTCCATGAGTAGCGGGTATAATAAATAAATTTAATTTATCCAATCAGATTTGTGGTGTTTTTTAATCCATGACCTAACTGGAGCATTCTGCACCTATTGCTTATTCGTTCTTAGTCACACAAACAGACACGCGCGTAGAAAGTAATTCTAATCGTCGTTAAAGGGAAATTGCTCAGAGCGCGCGGGCTGCAGCTCGTACTAAACATTTATACTGGAAACTGGACCCATTCGGATTGCAGAATATCGATTTAAATACATTGCATAATTATTTCAAACTATCGATTTGCGGGGGTGGTAGACGTGCTTTCGGACTTTGAAATAAACTTAATCTGGCATTAATATAGATTTATCTTCGTGACAAATTATCTAGCTTTTATATCAGCTAAAATCCATTGACTCAAGCGGATAGATGGACGAGGCTCAATTAATTCGGAAAGATTTATAAGAACTATAAAAGCCTTCATATGCTTGTTTCATACATTGGCACAAAGTTGGTCAAGAGTATAAAAATGTTCTACCATATCTCTGCTTTGCCGCTTATGTTCTTGTGTCGGCGAGCCAGATTGAAATTAATCATGGCGAATTTAACATAAATCATTGCATACAATAAAGGAGCATATTAAGTCGATGGGAAGAGAAAACCCCTTACCTCTACCCTTCTCCCAATTTCAACAAACGTTTAACCATAATTTTAAACAGAGTATTCTGCACAAATAATTCCACTAGATAGGGCTCACACACACAAGCGAGTGAAGCTACGCGTTACGACGTCGACGTCAACTGCTCAAAGCAGCGCGCCGGCTGCTGATCGTACATTTGTACTGAAAACGTTGACTTGAATAACTTCTGTCTTATTGGTCCGATCGGATAGTAATTTGGAGTGTATGTTCATATTGCATTCAGCTTTATACATACCAAGCAGAACTTTATAAATTCAATACTTTGCTAAATAATCGTAAATTACCGATTTGCGGGGGCGGTGGGCGTTGCATTAAACTTTTGACATAAACTTCTTTTGCCCTGGATATATAGGAACCTAAATAACAAATTTGGTGTCTCTAGGTTTTTTAATAGCCGAAAACTTGTGTCTCATACAGACGGACATGGCTCAATCGAATCGGCTAGTGATCCTGAGCAAGAATATATGTATATATATATATATATATATATATATATATATATATATATATATATATATATATATATATATATATATATATATATATATATATATATATATATATATATATGCCACGCCTCCTTATGCCTGTTACATGCATTTTGTACAAAGCGAGTGAAGCTACGCGTTACGACGTCGACGTCAACTGCTCAAAGCAGCGCGCCGGCTGCTGCTCGTACATTTGTACTGAAAACGTTGACTTGAATAACTTCTGTCTTATTGGTCCGATCGGATAGTAATTTGGAGTGTATGTTCATATTGCATTCAGCTTTATACATACCAAGCAGAACTTTATAAATTCAATACTTTGCTAAATAATCGTAAATTACCGATTTGCGGGGGCGGTGGGCGTTGCATTAAACTTTTGACATAAACTTCTTTTGCCCTGGATATATAGGAACCTAAATAACAAATTTGGTGTCTCTAGGTTTTTTAATAGCCGAAAACTTGTGTCTCATACAGACGGACATGGCTCAATCGAATCGGCTAGTGATCCTGAGCAAGAATATATGTATATATATATATATATATATATATATATATATATATATATATATATATATATATATATATATATATATATATATATATATATATATATATATATATATATATATATATGCCACGCCTCCTTATGCCTGTTACATGCATTTTGTACAAATTTAGTATACCCTTTTTTGACCATTTTCAATGGTCGAAGGGTATAATTATGGAGGGATTGTTAATATGCCCAAAGAAAAATCATTAAACTTGAATTGTATTGACATATTTTCTACGCGCTGTTAAGTAAGAGATTTCTTTTTATGTGCCTATCTTGAGTATGTGAAATGCTGAGAATGATGTATAGCACAATTTCTCTTCTTCTCGCTCTCTTTCTCAGTCTCTCTGTGAGCAAGCCATAAAATGTGCATTAAACTTTTCAAGGAAATTGAGCTGAAACGCATTCCCGGCCAAAAGGTATTTGTGGAGGCCACTTAACTAACAGATGTGGAAGGACGGAGGGAGAAGGCAAAAATAACCCGCCCACTGAAGCAATCAACACCGTAGCGAATCTATTGTTGCGATAAATTGCATAATATGTGTGAGGTAAGAAAGCGAAAGTCACGCTCTAATGAAAATTTATTCGTCACCTGTATAGCGTGGTATATAATAGCAAATCTCAATTATGTTTTATATATACCGTATATAAGTTATTAGCCTCTACTTGACCAGTTCTAAGTCCAGCGGGATTTTTTTCGATTTCCCTTGAAGATTAATGATATTGCTAGAAATCCACATAATGAAGTGATTTTGCTTTCGTTTTTCGGTTCCTATATTCTTTTATTATGCTTCGTTCATTTTGTACGCTTAGTGCTCCACAACTTACTACTTGTTTGTGAGTGTGCGTGCGAATGTGTAATTTCGTTTGTTGGTCCAACCCAATAACAGATAAAAACATCTTGATTGGTCAATATAATATTTATTTTTTTTTTTTTTTTTTTTTTTGGACGTTGAATACAATGAATGTATTAACAAGTGGTCCAACGACACCAAGCCGATGCTTGTTGCGCGCGGAACCCAGACGAAGTCCACCTCCCGCCTAACCGACCGAGAGGCACCGTCGCATAACGGACGACACGGAAACGCGGTAAAAAAGCGAATAGACACGCGTAAGGAAATAACGCGATAAACATAGAAAACGCGGATAGAAGATAGAAAATGCATGCAGTAAAAAGAATATCGAGGAAATAATATTACTAATTACGTACTAGATAGAGAAGAATTAAAGACTTCATAGCAGCAATAGAGTTAGTGCTAGCTATGACGTGTTGAAGTTTATTGTAGTCCGAACATAATACCCTGAACGGATCGTGCAGTGCATAGTTCGATCTACAATAAGGAAGAATTAGTGGAAGATAATTACGAGTACTTCTGCATGGGACAGAGAAGTGAAGCTGTCTTACAAGGGCTTCACTGTCAATGTCACCTTGCAGAAGGTTGTTAATAAATAATACCCCTAGCATGGTTCTGCGATTAGTTAGGGAAGGCAAATTTAATAATAAGAGTCTATTGTTATATGAAGGCAGTCTTAAATTTTCATCCCAGTTAAGGCCACGTAAGGCAAAAAGTAAAAAGTTCTTTTGTACGGACTCGATGCGTTCTTTATGAATGGTGTACTGGGGACACCATACGCATGAACCGTATTCAAGAATAGGACGAACAAGTGAGATGTAGAGGGTCTTTGTAAGATAAGGATCGTCAAATTCCTTAGACCATCTCTTAATAAAGCCAAGGACACCCATGGCTTTATTGACCATATTAGAAATATGATTGGAAAACTTTAGTTTTCGGTCCAAACGGACCCCCAAATCATCAACAAGGGTAATTCTTTCCAAGACACAACCACAAAGAGAATAAGAAGTATACATTGGACTGGCTCGAGAGAATGTCATCAGCTTGCATTTAGAGCTATTCAGGTTTAAAAAATTGGCACAACACCACGAATGAAAGCTATTTAGGTCGGCTTGTAAGTGTGAGTGACAGTGGTCTTCTTTAAATTGATAACAAAGCTTTACATCATCTGCGTACATGAGAGTACGAGAGTTACGTATAACCAAAGGCAGGTCATTGATGAAAAGCGTAAAAAGTAGGGGGCCGAGATGACTCCCTTGAGGAACGCCAGATGTGGCATGAAGTGGAATTGAGAGGCTGTTTTTAAAGAGGACTCTTTGAGTTCTGTCAGTCAGATAGCTTACAATCCAACTAAGTAATTTAGGTGAGAAACCTAGAAGGTCAAGCTTATGTGCCAGAAGGGAATGATTCACTGAGTCAAAGGCTTTACTGAAATCAGTATAAATGACATCAGTTTGAAGATTTTCCTGAAATCCTTTTACCACAAAGGATGTCAGCTCCAGCAAATTTGTCGTAGTTGAACGACGTTTAATAAATCCGTGTTGAAAAGGTGAAATAACGGATCTGCATAAATGTTGCAAGTGAGGAGTTATAACATTCTCAAAAAATTTAGGTATGGCCGACAATTTAGAGATACCTCTATAATTGCTTGCTTCAGACTTGCTGCCCTTCTTCAATAAGGGGATAATAAAAGATTCCTTCCAAATGGAAGGAAAGAGTGAAGTTTCTAAGGACAGCGAAAATAGTTTGAGCAAAGGCTTACTTAAGGAGTTGGCACAGAACCGAAGTATACAAGCGGGAACACCGTCAGGGCCTGGTGAAAATACTGGCTTAACTAAGTGAAGATCCTTGATAAGGGAGCTTTCGTTTAGAAAGGGGGAGAAGATACCATTCGAACTTGGAATGTTGTATGGGTAAAAGTGAGAAGTATGTGTAGAAGGTGAATAAGTCGTTTGAAAAAACTTTGCAAACAGATCGGCCATGGTTTGGTCGGTATTTGCATTAGCATTTTCAAACGTTAGGTTAGTAGGAAAAGCGGAAGACTTACGCTTCGTGTTAACAAAACTATAAAACTGTTTGGGGTTCTGAATGAACTGAACCTTACAACGAGCTAAATAGTTTTTATAACATTTCGCGTTTAAGACTGTAAAGTCTGACCGCGCGCTTAAGTAGCGTGAAAAGGCTAAGGGCGAGTTACTACGTTTAAATTTTTTGTAAAGGCTTGACTTTAAATTTTTTAACCGTGACAACTCTCTTGTAAACCATGGCGGCTTACTCGAGGATGATGAATAAAAGCACGGAACGCAAATATCAAAGAATGAATATATAGTTTTGTAAAAATATTGGTCGCTACTGATATATCAGTAGACACATACAATTCCGACCAATCAAATTGGGAAATTAAAGAGTTTAATAAATTAAAATCTGCTTTCCTAAAGCAGCGTACGCGTTTACACAATTTTTCAGGTTTATCCATACAAGCCCCAAAATCAAAAGACACTTCCAGAGTAGGATGGTAAGGATCTTCTGGGAAAGAAAGTGGTTGAGTCTTGACTAAATTCACTCTAGATGGATCGGAGACAAAGCATAAGTCTAACGATCTGTTACTACAGTTTAAGATATGATTGACCTGCGACAATGACATATCATACAGACCGTCAAAAAGGTCGTGGTGCCGTGAGGGCAGCAGAGAATTTGAATCAACACTTGTTGTCCAATTACAATCAGGGATATTAAAGTCCCCAAGAACTGAAAGGTGATCTCTGTCTGATAACAGATTAAATATAGTCTTTATTGCAGACAAATGTTGCAAATAGACAGATACATCCGATGACGGCGGAATATAGGAACAGGTTATATAATGAGAAAAACCGGGAAAGTGTAATTTTACACAGAGGAATTCAATACCAAGTTGAATCTCCGGCAGTAAAAGTTCCGAATTGATAGTGGAATCGACTGCAATGAGGACTCCACCACCACGACGGTCAGGTCGATCACACCTGTAGGTTGTGAACTTGCTTGGAAAGACTTCGGAGTTTAGGATATCCGGTTTTAACCAAGTCTCAGTAAACACAACAATTTGAGAAGAAAAAGAAAGACTGTTAATATATAAAGTGGAAAGTTTAGTACATAGACCTCTAACATTTTGATATGAAAGAGTTAAGGAGCATGTTAGTTTTTTTTGTTTAATGTTGTTTTAGTTTGGGCTGAGACTAGAGACGGCAAAGGAAGATTAATCGGTGGGCGATTTTTCTTCTTCTTTGTTTCGAACTCTTTGACCATTACATGCTCCGGCCAAAATTGAGACGAGCATATAATGCCCAAGAGTTCGTTTGGGACACTTATTTTGAAGGATGATATGTCCCTCTCATAAGAAAACTTAAATTTTTCCACTTTAATATCCAAAGAATGAATTTTTCCTTGAATATAGGCTGTTACATCATTTGATGTGAGGTCAGGGGCAAGCCTGGAAACAAAAATTTGTTTCCTTTGTGGAACACCTAGAATCTTTTTAGGCGCCTCAGGTATAATTCCAGAGCATAGGTTCTCTTCTGGTGAACCAGAACTTGAACACGCCTTCGGTAAGACTATTAACTGTGGCACGGGCAACGATACCACAGCGGACTTGTCGGAAATTATGGGCGTCACAGGTTGCACACACTCAATGACATTATCGGGAAGCGAAACCGATTGAGCCGAAGACCTCGTTACTATTGGGGAATTGGTAAGCGAAATTAACGGCTGGGTTACTGGCGTGCTTGGCTGGTCAATTAGAGGGAGATGGGTGGCGCTAACTAAAGACTTTTGATGTCGCGCGGATTTCTTACGCTTTGGTGATTCATTTAATAACTTAAGGTTATTGAAAGACGAATCAAGCGCAGAGAACTGGTCGGAAAGTTTACGAAAACTTCCAAACAGTTCCCTAAATCCAGTCTTCGTTTGACGCATAAACGAACACATTTCGTTCTCCACCTCCCTACACACATCACAGCAATAACGCAACCCAGTGCGCTTGGCTACGGCGTCAGCCGTCGGGCCAGTATATCCAGCACACTTCGCGTGTACTACGTTGTCACATAGCCAACACGAGATGCTTGCCTGGGCGGCAGTCACCTGCTTAAGGCAGGATTTCTTAAAACAAATTAAAACGTCCATTATAGGGAACACTTACTGTAAAAACACAATCAGCCAAAAAGAAAACAAAACCAAAACAAGAAAAGGGATGAGCGCAAGAGAGAGAAATTAAACGCGCGTAAAGGGCAGAGAGCAGAGAGAGCAGAGAAAAAGAACAAGTGCTAGAGCGGCAAAGCGTGAGAGCAGCTTAGGCACGCTCAAAGAATTAGGAGAGGTAAGGAGAGACAAAAATTAGCGGTGACAAACAACACTAACAATTACGTCGCTTACCGAAAAGAGAGTAAATAGAACGAAATGCACCAAACTATGCAGAACCGATGCACAAAACAGAAAACAAAAATAGAATCTAAAACAAGTGGATATGGCTACAGTCGAGCGCTCGACAGTAAGATACCCTTCTCCCAATTTTTAAAATCCGTTACAAACGTGTAACCACACTCATAATTTCAAACAGACATTTTGCACAAATACTTCTACTACATATAGCTTTCTCGCTCACACTGACACAGCGACGCACGTTAAGAGTGACGTCGACGTCGGCGTCAACTACTGAAAGCAGCGCGCAGGCTGCTGCTCGTACATTTGTACTGAAAACGTTGACTTGAATAACTTCTGTGTTATTGGTCCGATCGAATTGTTATTTGGAGAATATGTTCGTATGGCATATAGCTTTATACATACCAAAGCAGAACTTTCTAAGTTTAATAGCTTGCTTAATAATCACAAATTACCGATTTGCGGGGGCGGTGGGCGTGGCATCAAACATTTAACATAAACTTTATCTGCTTGGGAAATTTAGAAACCTACATACCAAATTTGGTGTCTCTAGCTTTTTTAATAGCTGAGATCCGTTGTCTCAAACAGACAGACGGACAGCCGGACAGACGGACAGACGGACAGACGGACAGACGGACAGACAGACGGACATGTCTCAATCGACTCGGCTAGTGATCCTGAGCAAGAATATATATACTTTGTGGGGTCTGCCACGCCTCCTTATGCCTGTTACATACATTGCACAAAGTTAGTATACCCTTTTTTGACCATTTTCAATGGTCGAAGGGTATAATTAGCAAACTCAGATTAGTTTGACTAATTTATAGAAGCATGCACACGCGTCGTGAACGGGCTAAAGTTAAACTTCGAGTTTAAAGTTAAATAAAGAAAAAACACCGGTTGTTTTTAATAAAAAAAGCCGAAAAATCGAAGCGCAAAAAAAAACACGTCCGTTCAA